>BDUI01002133.1:31737-43686 GCA_002335545.1 Apodemus speciosus | reverse complement strand
GAGTATTTGTATCTAGAATGACTATTTCTAACATTTTTTATATACATATACATCCATTTTACACTTACAACCAAATTTAAATGTGCCAGTTTTTTCCTTGAATAATTTTGAGTCTTCTTTTCAGAGATGGCCCATATTTCAAGGTTTCTGGTAAACTTCTTGAGACACTAAGATGCGAAAGTCATTGAGTCTCTTTGCACTGATTAGTTGTAGCAGTGAGGGAAGTTAAACTCAAAGCAGGTGAATGGAATTGTAACTTTTGTCTGTTACTTTGTAAATTCCTGCTTTGCACCTTTCCCTTTTAAATCCATCAACCATCCATCCTGTTTTAACAGCTTCTCCTATTCCTACAGAATAATCGAATTTATTATTCCACTGATCTGTTTGTGTGCGTGCGTGCATGCATGCGTGTGTGCGTGCGTGTGTGTGTGTGTGTGTGTGTGTGTGTATACTAAAACATGTTCAGTATATGCATCCCTTGAACCAGTTAGAGATTCTGATTTAAAGCTTCTCTTTGAAAGTGTCTAGAATCTTATTTAGAGTGAGCAAAAGCAGAGAAACAAGAGAATAAGCAACCTCTTAACACATTAGATTGACATTTCTCAGTAATTTAAACCCTGGCTGCTCTTTCAGAAGACATGGGTTGAACTCCCATGGAAAGCTCTCAACTGTCTGCAACTCCAATTCTGGAGATCCAACATCATTTGTTCTTGTCATTCACCAGGTATACAGGTGWAMCATTGACATACTTTCAGGGAAAATATTCATAGACATTAAGAAAATAACAAAACAAGAAACAAACAATAGAAACAGTGATAAACTAAAAGYGCCCAATAGTTGCCTGACCCAGACCTGGTCGTTTTTCTTAAACTCATGACTAGGATGTTATCAACCAGAACATAATCCAAATTAAATTACATTTCACCTACGAATTTCATTTTAAGGCAACCTAATAAAACATTGACAATCATTCCTGAGATGTCCTAATGATCATCCCTATTCAGAGTTAAAGTACTTTCAAGAATGAAAGTTGAAGCAGTTATCAATCTGTTTGATAACTGTTATTGACTTYTAGCAAAATGGTGTTACTTTCAGAAACTCTGACATCTAGCTTTTGTATTATGACTTCATTTTCCCAGAATAAAATCTGAGATGTAACCAAATCATGTCACAAAATATTCTAATACGGCTTTCACAATATAGTGCTTTGACTCAAACATAATGACTTCTCTAACATATATTGCTTTGGTTTATGATGAAGTATCAAATTTAAGGACTCCTTTGAGCAATGTAAATACATGTTATCTAAGAAGTATCACTCAATCATTATACATGCATAACATTATCCTACTCTTTATATTTACTTAAATGAAAAATATTCCCACCTGAAGCTTAAACATGGATTCTTAGAAGATAGGAGTAGGATTTTATTTTGTCATCTTGGAGAAAGCTATTTAAAATATATCTGGATTAACAACAACAAAATAGAAATTAAATATCTTTTGAGTCAGTATGTTGGCTCTGAATTATCTGAAATATTCTATAAGCATAATAAGCATATTTATTGATGGATAAGTAACCATTCTATTTAATATGTAAATAACTTAATATGTTAAACTAATTACTGTTCATTAGGAGATAAAGAACTAAAATACTGAAGAAGCTAGAGGAAAAGTTTGAACAGAAAGTTACATGTAGAAAATATTAGATGCATTTATAATAAAACAGGGTATGTGCTCTAAAAAATGTGTTCTAAAACTAATGAAGCTTTTACAAAAATACTTTATTTTTATATAAATTATATGTATATAAATTATACATATATATATATATACACATACATATAATTCCAGTAGCTTTTCCATGAGCAAAAAAATAAATAAAACAAAAACCAAATAGGATTGAAATCTAAATTCTTGGGAACTACATATGGCCCTTGAGCAGTAATTTTACTGAACATTTCAAAATACTTTACCAGATACAACTCAAGTTTCACATTTACTTAGCTAAAATCCTGGTGTGAACCTTCAAAAAATCATGATTACTTATTCTATGTAATGTTTCTGATCTACATATAAACTAACYGAATTTTATAAAAGTTCATGATATCATGGATCTAGAATTCAAATCTTAACTGCTACCCAAAGGTTCAATCAAGGTCTGGGAAATAGAGTCAGAGCAGGTTTACAGCCTCTTTATACTATAAACCGAATTGATCAAAGGAATACCAAATCTTGACTGGCTTTTCTATTGCTGAATATTTCCGTATATGACCAATACTTGATAATACTTAAAATCTCTGCCTTTTTTTTTTTTATCTAATAACCTTTCTAATGCCATTGTCAATGGATATTTGTATGATTTTTGGTGGAAACAGAACAGCTTTTTGCTGTAACGAATATTCAAGATATTTATAATGTCTTAGAAACACACACACACACACCAAAAACCAAAATGAAACTTTAAAATATTACTTTAGGGAAGAGCATGCAGAAAAAAATAATTTAAGTCAAATAAGTTAATTGCTTTAAAGCAAATTAGCAGTCCGACTTTAAAATTTTATGTATGTTAATACCACCATATATCAATATTACTCAATATCCAGGTTATATCACCATATTTAAAGATTGTCTGACTATTAGATAAATTTTCATTGTCATAATGAGGAAACAAATGAAATAATTATATGTGGGAAAAACTTGACATATAAATTATTTAATTCACTATCTTAATTGYTTGGTTTATTTCTAATATGCAATTTTATGATATTTATCTAAATCTTCATATTTACAGTTTCAATCCTTGAAAAAATATAATAAATTAAAAAAACATTTCTGTAAAACATATTTTTTCATATATAAACTTATCTTTGACAGAGTATTGGAAAATTATTATAAATAGTCCCCTCTAATCCTCTTGCTGTGTTTAATTTTACCTTTGTAACTTCTCCGTGTCAAGGATTTTTTTTTTTGAGACACATGTAACATTGTGATCTCTCTCTGGTTTCCACTTAGCTTGTGAACCTGTGCGATTTCTGTACAAACTGTTCTGATCAGAACACAGAGTGCTTTGCAGGAGGCTGTTTATCTTAGAAACAGGTGGTCCATTCTCAAGGAATGAGAATGAGCAAGAACCTAAGGGTCCAATTGGTAATCTCTATTTTAGGTCCTTTTCAGCGTCTTGAATGGAGAGTTTTCCAGAAGGGTGGTTTCCTGTCCAGGTAACTGCAAGCTCACTCAGATTAACTATTAATGGAAGCGACACTGGTATGTTCGTTCTTTATTAGAAAGCCTACTTAAATAGTCACCATGTGGTCTTTTAGACAGTCTTCAATGCATATCTTTACCCACTGCCTGAGAATGAACCAGACACTGGAATTTTGGGCAGCAATTTTGTAACAGAGCAGTTTAAAAGGAATTAGTTAAAGACACAAGAAAAACAAATCCATACAAACAGCTTATGATTTCAAAGGAGAAAATGACCTTACCTTCAAGGCATGCACAAAGGACCACTTCCTCTCTTTACCCTCTCTACATTTTGTCTAATCTGAAGATGTTCTTCCATGGGGTATTTTAAGTTTTAAAGTAGACAGTCTTGATGCTTCTCCTCCATATCACCTGTCACTGCTTTTAGCAAGCAAAAAAAAAAAAAAATGTTTAATTACCAGAGACACAGGATGTAGAAATTAAAGTTGATTTGAAAGGAGAAGCAATTGCCAATGACTTTCAAGTGTGCTAGTTTCTAACTAGTTACCTGATATGTACTTGATTTGGTTTTTTTGTTTGTTTCTTGTGGGGGGATTTTTGTTGATATTGTTTTGTTTTTGAGATTGGGTCTCACAATATATCCCTGGCTGTCCTGATAGATCCTGGGCTTACAGTATGTACCATGAAGCACAGTCCCTAGCACATTCATTTATTTGACT
Source organism: Apodemus speciosus (assembly GCA_002335545.1). NCBI lineage: Eukaryota > Metazoa > Chordata > Mammalia > Rodentia > Muridae > Apodemus > Apodemus speciosus. Next base: position 39,761 of record BDUI01002133.1, on the reverse strand, counting down.
ATATTAACCTCTTTATTTTGATTATATTAACAGTTTTACCTCTGTTGGCAGAAGGATGTGGTTTTATGGTTGGCTACCCATATTTTATTGGCTGGAGAATGAAGACTACACTGGATATCTTTGGAAAGGATACTGACCTAGGAATGGATGTTTTCTGTAAAATGATCCAGCATCTCATTTATGAAACTCCTTTCAGAGCTGGGAGGAACTGATTATCAATGAACCAGATCAGCCCTGGCAGCAACCTGATGATTATCTTAGCTATGAGCTTGGTTGCTCCAGTAATAGTGAAGCATTTCATCCATTATTGCTGCGGTATTTTTCCAACCCAATTCCCCGGTAAAAGAAATCTCAACTCAATCAATAACTACGAGCTGTAAGCCTAGATTGGGCGGATCTCCCACTACACTGCTCTATTCCCATCTATGTTATCCCATGTAACTTACGGTTTCTCCACGCCAGGAGCTTCTCGCCATCAGCTCCTTCGATCCTTCGTAGCTCCTCCCCTTTCCCATCGTTCCTTTTCTCCTCCCCCAAACTCAGCTACTCCTCCTTCCTCCTGCCCAATCATTGGCTCTAGCTTTTATTTAAAAAGTTAAGGTGGGGGAAAAGGTTCACAAGGCTCCAGTTTAGAGGATTAACACGTGGTCTGCAGTTCCTCCGGGGAGTGGAATTAGGCTCAAAATACAAGCCCAGGGCTATCCGCAACACATTATAAATTAAATAAAGTTAGATATCTTCTCATTCACTGCAAGGTGCTTAGCTTTAGAAAGCCAGTGCTTCCTCTGCCTCCTTGGTGTTCTGAGGCTCTGAAGGATAGAGAGTGACATGCATCCCATCTCACTTCTTCCTTTGCCCCTGTAGTGTTTGAGGGTCCTAGCCCTTCCTTTGTCCAAAGAGCAGGGTGAGCATTGGAAAGGGGAGCATGGCTCACGGAAAGGACTATTCATCAGTTCTGTCATTGGAGCTTTCTGCAATTCACAGTCGAAAGATTTTAGTTCTCTGTAGGAACTTGAATGATGAAGCCTCCTGAGAGGCCAAACCTACTCCATCTTTGGCCTGGACTCCATTCTAAAGGATGAAAAAGCCTGAGAACATGACCAGCCACTGAACACAAACTGCACGCAAGGCAARTACCAGGAAGAACCACATAGTTTGTCCTTGGTCCATACCTCAGTGTTACTCCCTAGCTACTTCCTAGCTACAGTCAACCAAAGATTAGTTTAAAGTTTACTTTAGACCATTTGCGACTGTTCGTGATTTTGCTTCGGAATATCTACCTGTCAGCTTACAATAGTCATACAGTTAGATGCTTGGCAGGCTAAACTCCCCCTTGCTTCCTTACCATTTTCTGTAAAGCTTTTTTCCACTGAGAGCTTGGGGCTGCACCCTCCCGGGAGGTGATGGCCCAAGGTCGAGCTTGAATAATGAGACTTTAGTGTGATTGCCTCAGAATCCACTTCTTGGTGGTCTTTTGAGGTTCACGAACACTTCCAGGGCACCACACTCCCATCAGAGAGTGCCTTCTTCAGGTGACTACTTAACGTCTTCAGAGACCATCTTATTATGCAACAGCCAGTGTATCTACGAAAAAAAATATTTCAGTTGTATGGTTTCAAGAAGACCAAAGATCTTAAGCAGTCATTGGAGAACACTGAGAGTTCATGCATTAGCATATGAATAATTACCCAATCAGTGGTGATAATAATAATTAGCCATAAAGGTATCTGATAGATCTCTAAGTCCAAATATTATGACTACGTTACAAATAAGGTACCAGTGAGCCTTTTAGTACATACTGGTTTTGTTTGGTGCTTTGAATTACACATATTTTGAAATTCCTTTCTATTGTGTTTCAACATCACAATATGCACTGGCATCAAACCTAGAAGCTGAGCAGAATCTACCTTGAGTCAGCTAATCCTTACACATTAGCCATCTTTGATCATGCTCTTTGGTGCGTTATTGGATCCGGGAAGGTCATTCTTTCTTGACCACTAGCCACAGAAACAATATTTTCTAGCTTTTGACATTCTAGGACCATACACCAGCCAATGATATTAAAAAATAAAACATGGGTTCATTAAAGTCTGCCAGATTTATTGCAGGTAGTTGWTCCCAAGGCCTCCCCTAGCTTGCTTGCTTGCTGTTGCTGTGGAAATCATCACAAAGACTCCAGGTCCGTGCTCTGCTCCTTGCTCCTTCCTCTGCTTCCTGAATGAATACACAGATATTTCCATGTGTTCTCTTGTCTTTAAAAATAATGACAGGGATATTCTGCTTCAACTGATTCTACCCAATCTTCAAGAGATGATTTTTAGAGCCGGGCGTGGTGGTGCACGCCTGTAATCCCAGCACTTGGGAGGCAGAGGCAGGGGGATTTCTGAGTNCTGCTCAGTGTATACATTGCTACTTCTATATTTTCAGGGCTGACCTAATTTGTTAGCAGGCTCTTCCCTGTGTGAGACTATTTTTCCCACTCTGAAGCATCACTTAATTGCCTGTAGTTCTTTCTGTAGGATTAAGACCATATCTATTGTTGACATGTATATTCCTAAATACATACATATGACCTTCTCGGTCTGGCTAATGTTTATGCATATTTTCAGGACTGGTCTTTTGGTATGGAAATTCTTTGTCCTTATGTTTCCTTAGTAAATTTCCTTCCACTGACCACCAACCTTGTTTCTTGTTCCATTGGTTTGTATTATGTTCAGAGTTCTTCTGAATCAATCTCGCCCACTGTAAAATTCCATTGCTGTAGTTCCCACACATGCTGTGGCAGTGCTGAACACGCCTTTTCCCCATTCTTCCACAGGCATTACCGAATACGTTTTCAAGAAGACATGTGAATGAAATAAGCAATGATTTTTCCTCATCATATTATGTGCCTCCTTTTGCTACTACAGCTCCCTGGCCATTTCATTAAAAGAACATATATCATGATTATTATGTATTTAACAGAGGTAGTGTTGAATAATGTTCAAATTTGTATGCAATAAAAATACTCCAGTAAGACAAGCTTTACTTGAAGATCATTTAAAAAGTGCTTTGAGGCAAAATATAACAGTATTTATGGGAATAAAAAGTCAAAATTAACAAGACTTTTGCACAATTAATTTCTAAACAGCACGTAGCAGTTGTTGATAGCTAAAAGTCATTATTCTAAAAGTCAAATTCATTCTAGCAAATACTCATGAGTTACACAAACAAATGATGATTTGTTAAGTAAAATGTACATTCACATCCACACAGCCATAGAAAACTAGTTAGGATAGCTTCTGAGAGTTCAGCAAGAACAGAAGATATGGGATCCCATTTGTAACAGCATCCAACTGTCTTGCATGGCCCACTTAGAAAATTGCACTGGAACTCTGGATAATACAGTTGTCTTTTGTAGAATGATAATTATTCCAGGAACAACCTTTTGAACAAAATTAAGCCAATTAGAATTCTTTCTGGGATTGTAATTAAAGCCTAGACCTGATTCTGTCAAATTCTGGTGAAATAATGCCACAATGCAAAAAAAAGAAAAAGAAAAAAAAGAAAAAAAAGAAAAAGAAAAAAAATCCAAGAAATCCAAGAAGATTAAATATTGCAGAAAAATACTGACTCTTTAATTGAAGCCATGAATATGCTCAGGTTTGTCTTTTCTTTCCCAAGTTAAGCCCTGTGTGGAGAATAAATTGGAGCATGCTAACAGAGATCCACAGGAAACATTGTGGAATCATTTTCAAGCTTTCCAGTGAAGCCATGTTTGGATTTGCTTTATCAGTATAGTCATGTTGAACACAATGTGCCTGATAAAATCTCTCAGGTGTTTCCGATACCCTTTGTATACATGGCTTATAAGTTTGAAGGTTAAAGCAATTCATATATGTATCTAGAGAGTCAGGGATCATAAACTAGTAAGAACAGTTTACTTTTCTAGATGTACTCATTTTAATTCTTTTTATGTATTTTTCTGATATATTTTCGTTCATAAGCCACTGATTTAAATTTACCCATCATGTAGTAGAATTTACCATTGCTTTTATTTTGAATTCTAATATTTAATATCTAAATGATAATCTGAGTTCTTTCCATTTCAAGGGTCAACTGGCAGTCAACATATAGAAGGATGCAAACTGACTCATACTTATCTCCCTGTACAAAGCTCAAGTCCAAGAGGATCAAGGACCTCCACATAAAAGAAGATACAATGAATCTAACAGAAGAGAAAGTGGGAAGAACCTGGAGCACATGGGCACAGGAGAAAATTTCCTGAACAGAACACCAAAAGCTTATTCTCTAAGATCAAGAATTGGCAAATGAGACCATATAAAATTGCAAAGCTTCTGTAAGGCAAAGGACACTGTCAATAGGATAAAACAACAACCAACAGATCGGGAAAAGATCTTTAGCAATCCTACATCTGAAAGAGGGCTAATATCCAATATATACAAGGAAATCAAGAAGTTAGACTCCAGAGAATCAAATAACCCTATTAAAAATGGGGTACAGAATTAAAGGAAGAATTCTCAACTGAGGAATACTGGATGGCTGAGAAACACCTAATGAACTGTTCAACATCCTTAATCATCAGGGAAATGCAAATCAAATAACCCTGAGATTCCAACTCATATCAGTCAGAATGGCCAAGATCAAAAACTCAGGGAACAGAAAATGCTGGAGAGGATGTGGAAAAAGAGGAACACTCCTCCATTGCTGGTGGGATTGCAAGCTGGTAAAACCACTCTGGAAATCAGTCTGGCGGTTCCTCAGAAAATTGCACATAGCACTACCTGAGGATCCAGCTATAACACTCCTAGGCATATACCCAGAAGATATACCAACACGTAATAAGGACATATGCTCCACTATGTTCATAGCAGCCTTATTTATAATAGCCAGAAGCTAGAAAGAACACAGATGTCCCTCAACAGATGAATAGATACAGAAAATGTTGTACATTTACACAATGGTGTACTACTCAGCTATTAAAAACAATGACTTCATGAAATTTTTTAAATGGATGGAGCTAAAAAATATCATCCCAAGTGAGGTAAACCATTCACAAAAGAACACACACAGTATGCACTCACTGATAAGTGGATATTAGCCCAAAAGCTTGGAACTTCTAATATACAACTCACAGACCACATGAATGAAGCTCAAGAAGAAGGAAGAACAAAGTGTGGACACCTTGATCCTTATTGGAAACTGGATTAAAATACCTATGGCTCACAGCCAACCAATAGAATGAACACAGGGTCTCCAATGGAGCAGCTAGAGAAAGAACCCAAGGAGCTGAAGAGGTTTGCAGCTCTGCAGGATGAACAATAACATGTACCAACCAGTACCCCCAGAGCTCCCAGGGACTAAACCACCAACCAAAGAGTACACATGGAGGGACCCATGGCTCTAGTTACATATATAGCAGAAGATGACTATTTCAGACATCAATGAGACGAGAGGCCATTGGCCCTGTGAAGCCTCAATTCCCAAGAATAGGGGAATGTAAGCAGGAAATTGGGGGTGGTAAGCAGGGGAAGGGGGGATGGGATAGGGGGTTTTCAGAAGGGTAATGCAGAGAGAAGGATACCATTTGAAATGCAAATACAGGAAATACCTAACAAAAAGATTATGAAAGTGGGGGTTAGGTAATAGTGAGAGGACCAAAGTGATATTCTGATTCTAGCATATTCCCATTCCATCTTGCCTATGACATACAAACAATGTTCATATACTACCTCAAACATCCATGCACCCTTGAAACTGCTGAGACACCTCTGCATGCATTTCCACACATATGTTAACTGGATTAGGAATTATCTTTATTAGCATGGCAAGAATACACTATGCCACATAACAGAGATGACATGTGTGTGTGGGGGGCGGTGTGTGTTTAAAAACTGAATTGAGATGCAATACACAGCAAATGAGTGAGTGCTGTTGCAACATGAGTCTAAATGTGGTTATTTTCTAGTCTTTTATTTTTGTCTTCTTCTTCTTCTTCTTCTTCTTCTTCTTCTTCTTCTTCTTCTTCTTCTTCTTCTTTTTCTTCTTCTTTTTCTTCTTCTTTTTCTTCTTCTTTTTCATCTTCTTCTTCTTTTTCTTCTTCTTCTTCTTCTTCTTCTTCTTCTTTTTCTTCTTCTTTTTCTTCTTCTTTTTTGTCTTCCTCCTCCTCCTCCTCCTCCTCCTCCTCCTCCTTGTCTGCCTCCTCATTGTCGTCGTCCTCCTCCTCCCCTGCCCTCTCTCTATCCTAAGCTTGAAAGGTATATGAGCCTAAGACCATAGCCATAGAAACAGCAAACAAATGACAGACAACATGGCAGAAGTCCTTCATGGGGAGTGCAACACTGGGATTTCAGCAACCAGAAAATACATTTTAAGTATTTTTAACTGAATTAAAATTATTTGTTTAACTGGTTTAATGAGGACCAATTAAATGTGATGTTCTCTACAGATTCAGAAGATACATGTTTGGGAAACCATGAACTTGAATATGTATTAAAGAGATGGAAAATATACAAAATTGGAAGTATTCGATATAAAGGTTCTTATAAGAAGAGTAATAATCTTAAGTAGTAGGGCAAGATTTCCTGAAGCAGTGCATGTGGGCATCTGGTTGGAATAGATTTGAAAGACAAAGGGAAGAGAAAAATTGGAGAAAATATCCACCACTGTGTTCTGGAATTTTGCTGTGCCATTGAGAACCTGGTTTTTAGCTAATGGAATAAAATGATCACGAAACTATAGTCAGTTGAGATATAATACATAGTGAGGAGCATAATTCTTTATGGGCTTATTGACACATGCATTCCTGCATGCTTTAAATCAATTGTGCTTTATTTAATCACCTAACACTACACCAGTGTTCTTTAAGTTGTATGCCTGCATTGCGGGGATAATGGCAAGGAAACTATTTTCATGTTAAATATAGATGTAATTAGTTTTTTTATTATACAGTTGGCTATAATGGCAAGTATAGACCCCCACATAAGGAGAATTGACTATTTCATTTGGGTGGTAAGTGAAGGCTTGCTGAGGAGCTAATCTGGAGAAAAGGAGGCTAGTCCTCTGTGGATCTGGTCAGAGGGAATGCATTGGATTGAAGAAAAAATAACTGCGAATGCTATAATTTCATTAAGTACTAAACTGACAAGTAAATATATCTTTAGGATAGTATGGCTCTACTACAAACAAGAGAAAGAAAAATAATAAGATGAGATAGGAGAAAAGATAATAGTGTAAACAGACAAGACATGAGGATTTGCAGCTTACTGAATTGTAACAAAATTTAGTGAGAAGTGTTGATCAGCTAACTTTAATGATCTGACTCATGGTGAGTCAAAATTTCTCTCGTAATGTTGAGAACAGACTTTGTTTTAGAATGTGTTGGAAAAGAGAAGGTAGAAACATTTTCAGTGACATAGGGCAAGCCTAATAATAACTTTGCTACTTAGAATTAGACATTGAACAGTTAATTGCAGAGATGAAAAACTGGTTAAGAAAAGAGAGAAGCAATAAGAGTCAACAGGGACAGAAAGAAATACAGGTGAGACGAATCAGGAACATCCTCCAGAAAGGTTAGAATGTGAGATGCTGCTTCAATAAAATTGATTTTATACACACACACATGCACACATATATGTACATATATATTTATATAAACATATATATGTACCTATATGCATATAGAGATAGATAGATAGATAGATAGATAGATAGATAGATAGATAGATAGATAGATAGATAGATAGATAGATGATGGTAAGATCACTGCTAAATTTGACAAAATTTCCTAAAGCAGTGGATTTGGGAATCTAGTCCGAATAGATCTGATAGAAAAAGAGAAGAGAAAATTAGGAACAAATTCTTTTATTTAGAATTTTTCTGTGTCATTGAAAACTGGGCTTTAGCTAAAGGAGAAAAGTAATCAAGAAAAATATGTGAAATTGTGATATAATACATGTGTACATAATACACAGGTACACATACACATACATACATACATACATACATACATACATACATACATA
>BDUI01002132.1:102373-115542 GCA_002335545.1 Apodemus speciosus | reverse complement strand
TCTGCTGTCACCTGAGTTTTTCATCTTAGCCATTCTGACTGGTGTGAAGTGGAATCTCAGGGTTGCTTTGATTTGCATTTCCCTGATGACTAAGGATGTTGAACATTTCTTTAGGTGCTTCTCGGTCATTCGATATTCCCCCGTTGAGAATTCTTTGTTTATCTCTTATTTTTAATAGGGTTATTGGATTCTCTGGAGCTCTTTGTGTATATTGGATATTAGCTTTTTATCAGATGTAGGGTTGGTAAAGATCTTTTCCAGATCTGTTGGTTGCTGTTTTGTCCTATTGATAGTATCCAGAGCCTGAAACTGAACTCAGGTCCTTTGCAAGAGCAGAACAAGCCAGTGCTTCTATCAGCTCTTATTATTAACATGGTCGGTCTTTCCTTACACAAGTAAGCTGTATATGTTTAAAAATAAACTGAGGCACAGAAGGAAACAAAAGACAGAGGGGAAATAATTTTTGATTTTGGTTTGGCTTATTTTTTTGAGGAGTGGTTTTCCCATTCTGTAGCTTAGGCTGTCCTTAAACTCACTAAGTTGCACAGGCTAGCTCCAGACTCATGCTACTCCCTCCTGCCTCAGCTTCCTGAGTGCTGGGATTACAGGCATGAGCTACCATGCCCAGCCTAGGCACACTTTCTTCTATCATGTTTAAACACTTCCCAAATCATAAAAGGATCTAAGTAAGTTTTCTTCAGTGAAAACTTTTTCAGACTCATCAACTCACTCATTGTGAATGCTACCAAATGGTGGTAACAAGTTAAAATGACAAAAATATTTGGCACAGGGGCAAAAAGAAAAAGCAAGTACATTTGTAGGGATATTCTAAATATCTCTACATTCATTTTTGGATCCTGGCCAGGGAGACATACCTATCTTTGTTAAGGACATTGCAAATGCCTCTTAAGGGGTAAATGTACTAATATTTTAGTAAAGGCCAACCTGTTACAGCTCTTGGAAGCATGAGGCTATTAAATGTTTTCGTGAACAAAGAAGTACTAAATAAAGCTGAGGCCCAGAGCCAGTAAAAAGCAGCTCAAGAACAATAATGGATTTAGTAACCTTCCTGGAAGTCATCACTTTCTTTTGACTCTTTGCATATCTCTACAGACAAAAGAGAGAACTGAACATTTAATCTGGCCAGTCAACAGGACCCCTTATGTGTATGTGTCCTCTGAGTGGGGAAGTGGGGAGAAAATGGAAATCACCCTGTTTTTCTCCTCAAAACATTACCTGGGCCACAGCTCCAAATTATTACTGTGTTAACACCTGCTCACAGGAGTCCTCCCCACTCCCTAGGGGAAGTGCTAAGCAAGAGATGATTTATTTCAAATGCTGCCAAGGCTGAGCACCTAGAGACTGGTGTATGTTGCACATCCACAAGGAAGCAGGCTTTGGGCAAGTGTGAGCACCTGAGGAAAGTACAGGAAAGGCTTTCTGACAGTCCCAGTTGGGGATTTTCTCAAAAACATTTGTGAGATGCCAAGTTAATCTTGAGGCTTCTTGCTTCACCTCCTTTTATGTCGTTCCCCGAGCAGGTCCTGCCTAAACTTGTCCTCAGGATGTCTTTCTGCCTCCTATAAACTCCCACCTCTCAGTAGCCTTGGCATTTCTTCTTTGCCTGAAGGCCCTTAAACTACTTGCTGGTTTCCACATTTCTCCGGTTGAAAATCTCCCTCCGAGGCAGGAATGCAAGCTCTGCCACGCTCTGCCTTCTGGGTCAGATGGAGATATGGGTCGTTTCTAGGCCAAGTAGCCTTTTGCTCTGGCTGTTACCCCAAATGAGACCCAACTACCTTGACAACGAACTACCTAGCAAAGGGCAGGTGAGAGGCTCAATTGTTGGAAGAAACAATTTGTAACCCATTTCGATTTGGAGCAAAACCCTGGGAAAGAAGCCAATATGTCACACTGCTCCTTTTCTCCAAGTGACTGTCCAAGTGCTGCTGACTGTCTCTTCTCACACTGCTACAGCACAATGCTACAGCTCAGGTGCCCTAAACAAAAGACTTTAGAGAATTTTCCAATCCTTCAAGTTCTAGTTCTGAAACTGCTTACCAGTGCCTTCTTCAACCCACCCCTCTCCCTACATGGCATGGAACTCAGGAGGAACCAAGCCATTATCCTCGGGTGCACTGCTCTGGGCACTGTCATTTCAAGACCTCCTTTCCAATGGAGAACATAAGTCACCAACGTCTGTAAGGCGTGTCTTCTGTTTCGTTTCAGGTACTTGCCCATCCCATGCTTCATCCCAGTCCTCCCACAGACATGTACTGTGATGTTCCTATGACTGTTATTAGTGAGCATGTATTTTTTTCTGTTCTTCTTCACAGTTATCCTCTCTGAGCCCTTACCAGACTTGCCCAGCCTATCCTCCACATATCTAACACGTACCTCAAAGCTCTCCCAGTCTCTACTCATTATCCAATCTCAAAGCTACTTCCTTGTGCTCAGCTCCCCCAGAACTTCTTTCTCCCTTCCAAACGCCATACTTACTTCCAAGAAATATGCTTTTGGCTAAATTAGAATTTTTACTCCTCTTAACATAACTCAAATAACAAATAATGAACATTCACTACGTGAAATTACTCTGCCCTTTCCTATATACCCTGCAAACTCAACTAGTTTCTTTTCTTCTTTTTAAGATTTATTTTATGCCTGGATATGTGTGTGTGTGTGTGTGTGTGTGTGTGTGTGTGTGTGTCTGTGTGTCTGTGTGTCTGTGTGTGTGTGTCTGTGTGTGTGTGTAGATATAGATAGATAGATAGATAGATAGATAGATAGATAGATAGATAGATAGATAGATATGGTGCACCATATCATGTAGGTGCCTGAGGAGACCATTTGATACCCTGGACCTGAAGTTACAGTCGGTGTGAACTGATCAGTGTGGGTGCTAATGGACAAGCCTGTGTCCTGGGAACTCAATCCAGGGTCTCTGGAAGAGCAACAGGTGCTCTTAGCCACAAAGCTACCAAATGCCTTTTTGTAGTCTAATTCCTCTTGTTCACCTGGCCCTTTAAAGGATCCCCAGCTGCTTGTCAGCTGGCCCTTTAAGAACTCTTATCTGTTAGAACTGTTTGACCCTTCAGTGTTGGCTGTCTCTTAGATTTCTGGAACAGGATAGGATATTTTAAAAGCCAGCTTGGAGAGGAGGGGTGAGCTAGAAGAAGTGAGAAGAGAAGGCAGCTGGTGCATCAGAAGAGATCGTTAAGAGGCGGTTGGTCCAGGAGAAGGTGAGCTGAGCAGATAGGCGAGAGCAGTTGGTGTAGTTTGGAGCTGCTGGTACTGAGAAAACTGGGAGAAGGGACTGCTCAAGAGACTATTGGGAGGGGGCCCAGCTGGAGACTGGGAGGAAGCTGACATGGAGGAGAGAGAACCGATTATGGTTCTAAAATAGCTAGCCATTTTAGAATTTTTGCTTAACTCTAGCCTTAAATTCTTTTATGCTGGCTTTATACTTTACTCTGTCTTATTTGTTCATTTGTTTTGAGACATGGACTCATAGCCCAGGCTGGCCTGAAAAACTGGAACTATGTTGCCCAGGCTTGCCCTGAGCTTACAATCCTACTATCTGTCTCCAAATGATTTGGAGATCGATTCCTAACCTTCTTCCAGGCACCCTTTTCCTTCTTTCTTTTTGAAAAATAAAAAATAACAAAGGAATTTCAAAAGGACTATGGCCACCTCATTAGAGAATCCATCATGTCCTTAAGAAGCCACTTATATCCCAGATGCTGTTTTAGTTGCTGATGACACACTAGAAAACAAAAAAGATGGGGCCTGTTCTCATGGAGAAGAACAGCAATAAACAACGTTAAATGTGTGTGATGTCAAGTAGTGATAATTGCCATGCCGCAAAACAAAACAGGAGGGGGCTGGTGGGGAAGAGTCCTGCGCTGCGACTCTGACCAGCTGTTATTTGGAGTCATGACTGGGTGAGATCATTCAGAGAATACAGATAAAGGAAAGCCAAGGACCCAGTTACTGGGTGGTGTTTGTTTGTTTGTTTGTTTTGTTTTGTTTTGTTTTTTAAAATTGTTTCTGAGAATTTTTACATGAGTACTGTATTTATACCATTTTTCCCCTCCAACGCTTCCCATGCCCCTCCAATTTCTTCTCGAATTCATTAGTTCTTACACACACACTTAAAATATATGTCACATTCTTCAGGTGGGACRAGTCACTCCAACTACAGATGTGTTCTTCAGATTATTTCAACTAAATAATCCAAGTGACTTCACGCAGGTCCCTAACCTAGCTGACATTTTTGTCTCTCAATTCCCAAACCTGCACCTCCAACTTAGCAGTGTCTAATAAATTTCTCAATTTCAGAATCTCCAGCATCAAATCTTGAAGAACCCTGCACCTAGACCCACGCGCTCTGTTGGAGACCCTGCACCTGGACCCGCAATGCACTGTTGGAGACCTGCACCTGGACTCTCGCACTGTTTATTCCTTTAGCAACAGTTAACATGTTCTAGACTTTGCCTAATTCCACTTGTGCACTATGTCTCTCTTCTCCTCAATAGCTCCCCCCTAAAAAATACCACTAAAACCCAATATAACCAAAACAGAAAATCCTGGTGTCAAAGTTCTGCCAAGGATACCACTATCCACTTTCCTTATACCCCCAACTCCTCTACCTCTAATCAGAATAGTGTAGCGTCTACAACCCCACATCCCTATTTTGTTCCTTTACCTGAATTCTACCAACAGTTCCATTTCTTTGGTGCCAGTCTGTGCTTTCTTAATCTATCTTCTATATTCCCTTTAAACTTCTCTCTGGATAGATGCAAGTTGCTTAACGTATTTCAACAGTTGCCTTTAGCCCGAAAAGTCAAGGGAATGGTATGGAGGAGTCAAGAAAATGATTTAGACCCCTGTTCTCACAAGGAAGAAAGTCAATAAGCAAATTTAAATTACATATAATTTCAAATAGTAATAACTGGGCTAGTAATATGTTTCAGTAGGTAAAGGTGCTTGCCACCAACTCTCATGATCTGAGATCCCAGGAACAAACAAAGTGGAAGAAAAGGAAAAGCTCTGTCTGTCTCTGTCTCTGTCTCTGTCTCTGTCTCTSTCTCTCTCTCTCTCTCWCWCACACACACACACACACACACACACACACACACACACACGTTGTAAAGTAAAAAACAAACAGGGGGGCCACCCAGATGTAACCAAGAACCAAACAGCAAGCAGAGACTGAACCTAGGCCACCTACACATCTGTAGCAGATATGCAGCTTGGTCTTCCTGTGCTCCCTAACAGTTGGAGCGGAGGCTGTCTCTGACTGTTGCCTGCCGTTGGATCTTCCTCCCTAGCTGGACTGCCTGCTGGCCTCAGTGGGAGAGGATGCGCTTAACCCTGCTGTGACTTGGGCAGATTGGAACCCATGGGAGGTGACCCCTTCTCTGAGGAGAAGGGAAGGGGGTATTCAGAGAGGGCCTTGTGAGGGTGGGACAGGGAGGAGAGGAGAAAGGGAACTGCGATTGGGGTATAAAGTGAATAAATAAAATAATAAATGATGGCTTTTCCTTTAGTCTCTACTCCATTTTTTTGTCCCTGTGTTTCCTTTAGACAGGAACAATTCCGGGTTAAAAATTTTGAGATGGGTGGGTGGCACCATCCCTCCACTGCGGGCCATGTCTACTTCAGGTTTTATCTCCCCTCTGCTGGGTAATTCAGCTAATGTCATCCTCACTGGGTACTAGGAGCCTCTTGCATCCCTGGTATCTGGGACTTTCTAGTGGTTCCCACTCCCCGTGCCCTCCCCCCACCCACTGCTACATATCTCTATTAAGATTCATCTCCTCTGCAGATACAAAACCTCTACACTATTGCTGATGCCAAGAAATGCTTACAGACAGGATCCTGGTATAGGTGTCCTCTGAGAGGCTCTGCCAGCACCTGACTAAGACAGATGCAGATACAGCCAATCATTGGACTGAGATCGGAGACCCCAATGGAAGAGTTAAGAGAAGGACTGAAGGGGCTGAAGAGAATTGCAACCCCACAGGAAGAACAACAATATCAACTAACCAGATCCCACATTGCTCCCAGGAACTAACCTTCCAATCAAAGAGCACACAAAACAAAACAAAAAGCAAAAACAAAACAAAACCAAGGCAGRGTATACATGGGTCCATGGTTCCTGCTACATATGTAGCAGAGGACTGCCACATCTGGCATCAGTGGAAGGGGAGACACTTGGTCCTGTGGAGGCTTGTTGCCCCAGTGAAGGGGGATGCTGGAGGGGTGAGGGAGCAGTGGGTCCGGGGAGCACCCTCTTAGAGGCAAAGGGGAGGGGCCAAGAGGTGGGGGGGTTGCAGAGGGGAGACCGGGAAGGGGGACAACATTTGAAATGTAAATAAATAAAATAATTAATAAAAAATAATTTCAAATAAAAACAATTAAATGAAAAAATATAAATAGACAAACCAAAAACCAAACCAAGGAGAGATGGCTCAGRGGTTAAGAGCACTGGGTGTTCTTGCAGAAGCCCCGATCAACTTCACAGCACCCAGTACTTCCGTGGCATGGCACACGTACCAGTAGCTGCAGTTCCATTCACACAGACATACATGAGGCAAAACACCCATACTCATAAAGGTAAATAGTTAAAATAGTAACAATTGCAATGAAGAAAAGAAAAGCAAGAGAGGTGACTGGCAGGGACCAAACATGGCAAGATAACCATGATTGTCAACAAACTGGATATTTGAGAAGTAATGATTTCAAATGTTCCTTAGGCAAAATAATAATAATAAATTTTAAATGACATTTACATAACTGGCCCTACTCCCATTGTGCATTATATAGGAGCATGTATTGAAATGGCATAGTATATCCCATAACTATGTAGCTCTGGCTGTCCTGAAACTCACTCTCTGCACAAGGCTGGCCTCAGACTCACAGAAATCCACCTGCTTCTGGCTCCCAAGTGCTGGGATTAAAAGAATGCACAACACCCGGCAGGATGCTTTAATGTTAACTATGCTGATCATTCTTCAGCCAAATAATCTGTATTTGTCCTTACAGGTCTTCTCGGCATTCTGAAATCGCCTCGGTTTTCTGTGCCTCGGGCTGTGTCCCATCTTTTATTTGAGAATTCTGCTCTGCATCTACTGTGTTCTTGGAAATTCTGCCCTGACATCTTGCCTGCTCCACATCTGCTCACTCATGACACTGACCTCACTGTCACCATATTCTTCCCAGGCCTCACTATTTCTCAGCTTCAGAGAGCATGCACTCTCACCCTGTAGCCGCCTCTTTTTATTTTTGCAACACACTAAAATGGGTCTTTCAACTTGAATATTGTAGCCAAATAATTGATCAAAGTTACAGCAGGTGTCATCCGCATGGCCATAGACAGTGGCCTGTCCTTGGTCCAGTGCTGTCTAACCAGGTGGAGCATCTCGCACCTCTTTCTTGAAATATGTTTTCATGGTTTCTAGAACTCGATTCTCCTCTTACTGTTCTACCATTGGGGCTGATTGTCTTTTGCTAAACCTTTTAAACCCTGTGCTGTATTTATTCACTTTCCAATGACCTGACTGGTTTCACAGTTTTAAAAGCTACCATAGGAATAACAGTCGAGGCTGGAGATGTGTGTTTGGTAGAGTGGTCGCCTACAATGCAGAGTCTTGGGTTCTATCTCCAGCACCAGTAAACATATAATCAGGAGTGGAGATGGAAGGACCAGATAGATGTTCATAGTAATCCCTGGTATCTCAACTGTCAACCTGACTTGATATAGCCAAGAATTACCAGAGAAGGAAGTCTCACTTGAAGGATTGCCTAGATCAGACTAGCCTGCAGTCATGTCTGTGAAGGGCTGTCTTGCTAGTTGATTAAAGAGGTCCATCTCACTGTGGTTGACACCATTTCCTGGGAAGTTGGTCCTCAGATGTATGAGACAACTAGGTAAGCATGAGCTTCTACAAGCCATCAAACAGCCTCCAGCATGGTCCCTTCTGTACTTACTGCCTGTGAGAAGTTCCCTGGTTAGAAGTAATATTTTGTGGAATAGCAAGCAAGCCTGTGTTCAGATTCATGCTTGCGTTCCTGCCTAGATTTCCATTAGTGATGAACCGTAACCTATAAACTGAAACAAACCCTTTCCTCCATAGGGTCAATGTTTTAACACAGCAACAGAAAGGAAACTAGAACATCTGTCTACACGCCAAGTTCAAGGTTAACCTGAGTTATGAGAATCTCTGCTTGTGGAAGAAATAAAAAGAAGAGGAGTACAGGGGAGAAGGAGACCACCAAATATGTATCTCTAGCCCAAACATTTTATTTGGAACTCTAGAATATTCAACTATCTATTTAATACATACATTAGGATACCTGATAGTGTCCTCGATACTGTCAGCAACACTTCCCACTTCGAAAATGGCAATTTCTTTCTTACTGATACTCAAGCCAAAAAATCTTAGAGTGACATTTGCTTCCTGTCTTTGCCTCACAGCCCATATTTAATCTATCAGCAAAATGTTTAAGATATGCTTGCAAAGATAGCCAGAATCCAACCACTTCTTATGTCTTGGTCACACCCATTCTCTCTCACCTAGATTATTGTAATTATCCTTCCAACTGTCTCTCAGCTTCTGTCTTTGTTTCCTTTCAAACAGGACTCCTTGAAAACAAGCTGCACCCTGTTTTTTTCTCTATTCTGGATCCCCAAATTACTGCCGTGCAAAAGACATTGTCATGGTTACAAAGCCGTATATAATCTAACTCTGCTTCTACTTCCTGTACTAAACTACAACGGCTCTCCATAGTATTCTGCTCCAGCCAGACCAGCCAAGCTGTACCTGCTGCTTCCCCAAGCTTGTCTTCCCTGCAGTCATCCATATGCTGCTCATCCGTGTCCTCTGTGCCTCGAGCACTCTCAGAGACGCCTTATTACTCTTCTTTGCTCAGCATAATGTCTAGTCAGTGTTCAATATGTCCATGGTGCCAGTAATCTTCAGGAAAAACACCAAGACGACAACAGCAATGAGAAGGAAAACAAGATTTCCAATCTTCAGGACAACAGAGATTCAGGACGGCAGACCCTTGCATCCTCTTGACCACAATGTAGGCCTCCAACAGAGCATTGGACTCAGACACAAAACAAGTATTCTTGACTACTGATTCTCAAGCTCAGGGGTTGCCTAGAATGGCTGACACCTTCATGGTATCACACGAAGTGTAAGACAGAAGACACAACAGAGATACACAAAGAGATAAAGGAATCAGGGGCTCTCAATCCTGTATTCCTGAATAACTCCCTTCTATATTTTTCAGTTACATGGGTCAACACATTTCCTTTTAGTTTAAGCTTATCTGAATCTGAGTTTTTGTCACTTGCTTCAGAAAGACAACAGTTGTCGATTCCAAATCTTTAAAAAACTAAATCCCCTTGTTCTAAAGTCACACATTCCAACTATAATAGACTATAGATGCTGCATTTTAATAAGATCCTCAGAGGTACCCATCAGGGTCTAGGCTGTAAGCAGCAAAATAAAAGCACTGCAGAACCAAAGAAGAGAGTAATACTTTAAAAGCATGTTGGGCCTCTGTTATGTAAAACCTTGTCTCAAAAAAGTAAAAGCAAAAACTGACAACAACAAAAACATGTYCAGAAGATTGCAAATCAAAGAGAGSTGGGAAGTGGCTTGAAGCCACATAGTGAGAAAAAAGCCCCTAAACACACAGTCACAGTTACCCAGGAAAGCAGTCGCTGACATTGACCACCACACAGTTGCCCTGATGCTCAGTCTGGGGGAAGCAACCATTCCCTGTATCACTACTGCCATAGCTACCCCAGAAACATAGTTTTGTTGCAATTACTACTGCAAAGTGTGTTGCTACTCCCTAGAGCAAAACTTTATTATGTTACGACTACGGCTCCTCTGGTTTCTGCATCACTAACTTCTTTAACATCTTACTGGGGTTTTCATGGGAAATGAGCTCTTCTGCTTTATGAAACTCATCAATGGGAGAAGCCTTGGCCATACATCCCATTAACCACACCGCACTGTCAATGGAAAGAAACCTGCCCCTTAGCCAAGGAGTAAGTCTTGAGGAACCCCTACGGGGTACAAAACTAACATGTTATATATCATTTCAGGTGAAAGGATATTGTAATCACATTTTACTCACAGCTGCTGTTCTGGCTTCCTTTCTGTTGCTGCGACCAAAAGCAACTTAGAACAAAGGATTGTGTGACTTACACTTCTGGGTTGCAGTGCATCACTGAAGAAAGTCAGGGCAGGTGTTTGAGCAGAAACCATAGAAGAAAGCAGTTTACTTACTCACTTGTGTGCCTAGCAAGCTTTCTTCTACAGGCCAGGACCACCAGAGAATGATGCTACCTACAATGGGCTGCATCCTCTTACATCTATTAATATAAACAAGACAATCCAGTAGAGACATACCCACAGACCACCCTGATAAAGAGAACTCACAATTGGGACTGTTTCCAGGTGATTCTAGTGTGGAGTTGACAGTTAAGCTAACTGGATCATCTATTAACTGTGCCATTTTTACTAAACTATTAAAACAATGCAGACTAACATGAGTTTTGCTGATTTTTTTCACCCAAATTTTCAGTCTATATGCCTTACTAATCCATTGTCTACATGTTAAAGGTGAGGAAAACAAGAAAGGAAATTATTTTAGATGCTCCAATAATAGGTATAAAACACACTTAACAAAGGAAAAAACATGAAAATAAAACCTTATATCTTAAGAATTGACATGAAAAGTCTTTCCCTAGAACTACAGACTTAGTTAGGTTCACAGTACAGTGTGTGGCTAGCTAGGTTTAATTCTCAGTACCACAAAAGTTAAATTAACTAATTAATTCTCTGAAAGCCCTTCTGTCCTTAACACGGTAATGTTTTTGTCTCTCCTAAACAAGGATACTTGCCCTCAGTAATAATATTCAAATAAATCCAACCAAACAACTGGCCCAACACATCACAGCCTATCCCTTGGCCTTGCTGTCCGTGTTTGCTTAGGGTCTGACAGAACTCAGGGGAAATGAGTTTGTCTTCTCTGTTGAACTCACTGCAGAGAGTGGCCGGCACGCTCCTTTCTTTTGCCAAGAAACCTATTACCCACTATCAGCTTTAAGCCAAGAGACTCGGTGAAAAATCTCAGGTTATAGGGCAGGTATAGAATGAAGACTCTCTTGTCACCACAAAATCTGCTTCTGATGTGGCACCAGGCAGTCAATAATGTCCCAACAGAAGTCCTCTCCTTCCAGGCACATAAGCCCGCATGCTTATTAGCAGTGTCCTCCAGGCACTTCCTTGATCGCTGACAGCACATTTGGCTGAAATGCCAGCCTCCACCCAACACCTCATTTGTATGCTGCTTGGGTGGACGCTGTTGCAATCCACCTTTCCCCTTTGACAGTTTGTTTCAATGGCTCCCACACACAGCTAAGGTTCTGAGTCACTGTTTGTCTGTTTTTCCATTGCATAACCCCAGAGAAGGCCTTTCCAAATGTCTGCTGATGGGCTTTTACCTACAKCTAGCGTGGCTCCCCTGGAACTGTGCTAGAAGGCATCCCTCCACACGCTAAGCCTGTGCTTGCACTGAATTTCTTTTCTCTCTTTGTCCCAACTCCTATGCTTTTCTCTAATCACTTCTTTTTGTTTGTATGATTTTTATTATCTAAAGTAAAATTAGATTTGTATAGTTCTTTTAACACAGCAGAAGTACAGGAGCGATCTCTTTTGTCCAAACCCTTGACCTACCTGAGTCCAGTCAAACTGCATAGTACAGCAGGTTCATCAGATTGCAGTGACAGATGGATCTAAGAAACTTTATTATTTTCCCTTATAAAAAATTAAGAAAGGTAAATTATTTTCTGAAATATAAATAACTATTGGCAAACCAATCTGAAACTAAAATCCAAGTTCAATATCTTTCCTCTTTCCCACTCTAACTTTCCTTTTGAGCTTTTATTGATCATGTGGAACCTTTCTGACTACAATAAACTTGAGCCCAGTGATGGTGATATATTCCAAAGGGTTAAGAGCGTGCCACAAACTGTTATGTTCCCTCAGAGGCTTCTCCATCCCTCTTCTGGCTTAGAATAGTTTATAAAGAAGTTTGTACTCCAAATGTTGATATTGAAGAGGTAATAGGTAATGCCTGACTTATTCTATGATGCCTTTGATTCCAGGGCAGGGGAGAGAGAGAGAGGCAGAGGGAGAGAGGGAGGGGGGAGAAAGAAGGAGGAGGAGGAGAAGAAGAAGGAAGAGAAGGAAGGAGGAGGAAGGGAGGGAGGGAGAGAGGGAGGGGGAGAGAGAGAGAGAGAGAGAGAGAGAGAGAGAGAGAGAGATTTATCCAATGTCGCCTCTGTGTTCTTAAACAAGTTGTTTAAATACAAAATGAGTGGGACTCACTCACCTATAGCAATGGAGCTGAAAACAATTCTTCAAGCATAAGGGAATGGAGCTCCTAAGTCCTCCCCAGCAGACTCAAGCCCTTTCTCACTCCAACTGCCAACCTCTGCCCACAGCTTCTAGTGTGCGGCCATTTCATCTCACAACATAAAAAAACTGATTTGCATTCTATTTTAGATGATGGTGCATTTATTTTGGGGAGGGAAATGTGGACAGAGAATGCTTAGGTCAGATCGACTGAGGGCCAGAACCTTCAAAGCTAAATCAGAGACTTTGAGGGTTTTGCTTCTTTGTCTTGAGACTGGTTATGTATGCTGTTCAGGTTGATTTTGAACTCCTGTCTCAAGTGATCTTCCCACCTCAATTTCCCCAAGTAACTTTAAGTACAGTTACAAGCCATTGTGACCGCTAAAAGTGTTTAATTCTTAAAGAAGTTTTCTAAAGGTCTTCAAAGCTGTTTTCTTCAGTATATTATCTTTGGAAAGCCATTTTTGTTGAATAACCAAGAGAAACAAGCAGAAGCCAGGCATGGCGGTACACACCTGTAATCCCATCTTCAGGAGGGAAGACAGAGGATTGCCAAAAACTTTAAGGCCTACCTGGTCTATACAATGAGTTCCAAGCTACACAAAGAGACCCTGTCTTTTAGAAAGAAAGAAAGAAAGAAAGAAAGAAAGAAAGAAAGAAAGAAAGAAAGAAAGAAAGAAAGAAAGAAAGAAAGGAGAGAGAGAGAGATAGAGAGAGAGAGAGAGA
>BDUI01002132.1:70547-101707 GCA_002335545.1 Apodemus speciosus | reverse complement strand
AAAAAAAAAAAAAAAAAAAAACCTGACAAAAATAACTTAAGAGAAAAAGAGCTTATTCTGGCTGAGAGTTCAAGGTACAGTCAGTCCATCAGGGAGGGAAGGCAACTGATCATTCGTATCCAGTTAAGAATCAGAGAACAATGACCACTTGCTAGTGCTCAGATTGCTTCCCCCAATACGTTCCTTCCATGATCCCCTGTCCAGGGAAAAATAGGGCCAAGGTGAGTCTTCTTGTGTCAGTTAATATAAACAAGATAATCCCATGGTCAGAGGCTTTTCTCCCATGTAATTCTAGGTAATATTTCAACTTGACAATTAACAGTAACCATCACTTATCCCTAAACAGGGGTCCCAGAAGTTCTAATCCCCACTTTCTTTGCTGTATCTCTATTATAAATCCAATCGTCTTTGGAGATGATCAGGTGCCAAACTATCTGACTTAGCTTAACCATACGACTGTCAGGGGAGTCTCTCCTAATAGTACAACTAGAACAAAGGGGTCACAGATATGTGATGAGCATGCACAAAGATAAACTCCATCATTCCTATCTTTTTCACACAACATTTATCACTTGTTTTGGAACACTCAAGTATCGTCTCTTCAAACTGTGTGTGTGTGTGTGTGTGTGTGTGTGTGTGTGTGTGTGTGTGTGTGTTATACAGAATCTCATGTAACACAGGCTGTATCTGAACTCACTATATAGCTGAGGCTGGCCTTGAACTCCTGGTCTTCCTGCTTCCACCTATCAAGTTCTAGGATTACAGATGAGCCATCATGCCCAGCTTTGTTAAGTATGCCTAACACTGTGAAAATTGCCAGTCATTAGCCGCTGGCTGTGAGCATCAGTCATGAAAACATTCCTCCCAGACTGTTGTGGAAACCATAATCAACCAACAATTTCAGATTTGTTCCTGTGGATCCAGCACTGCATTTACCTAGAGACTCCCCATGGGCTAGTCCCAGCCATAGCAGGAACAAAGAGGGAGACCAGTGCAGCAGCTTTGATTGGAGGACTCCAATCAACCTAGCCACATCTGTTTTGGCACTGCCCTGCAACCTGTCTGAATAAGAATGGCCCCCAAAGGCTCACAGATTTGAATGTTTGGTCACTAGGAAGTGGCACTATTTAAAAAAGTTAGGAGGTGTGGCCTTGTTGGGGGAAGTGTGTCACTAGAATGGGATTTGGGATTTTAAAAGCTCATACACCATGCCATGCTCTTGAGCAGTAGAGCAAGATGCAGCTCTCGGCTACTTCTTTAGCACCATTACTGTCTGTGTGTCACCACGCTTCCTACAATACTGATAATCAACTAAACCTCTGATACTATAACAAGTCTTCAATTAAATTTTTTGTAAGAGTTGCCTTGGTCATGGTATCTTCTCACAGCAACAGAACACTGACTGAGAAAGTAACTTAAGAGCCTTCCCGTCTAATCCTCCTTCTCTTCCTCTTCCTCCTCCTCCTTCTCTTCCTTCCTTTTTTACATTACTGAAGATCCTCTTCACCTCCTGCCCCTTCCTATAGTATTATCATTTTCATATTTAATTCCAATTGGTGTTTATTTGGAATAGATACAAACATCCATGTGATGCAGGGATTGGTCTGAGAAAACAGGCAGAAAAAAAGGGGGTTAAGCTAGGCTCATTCAAGCCCTGCCCCTCACCTGGGCAGCACAGTAGAGCTGGCCCTGAGGCATGAGTATGGGAAAGCAGACCCTGCCTCTTGTCTGCTGTGTGGTAGCATTGGTAAGACAGAGATCCCCTCTCCTTCCTTTTGCCCTCACTACCACCACTAGAGGCAGGCAGGAGAGTTGGCCCTGATAGGGTCATGAGAGCAAGAGAACTAACTGTTCCTGCCCCTTCTCATGCTGCAGCACTTGGAAAACAGACCTTGCACCTCACCTGGGCAGCAGGATAGAGCTAATCCACATGGCAAGGGTCGCAGGTAAATCATCCCTAGAGAGAATCAGAAGGCTAACTCTTTCTGACACTTCTCAGGCCCAGATCCAGGGCTTTGAATTGGCCCACCCCAACACTTACCCCATTGATGAACTGCTGGAGCGTATGAAGGGGCCAGTTCTACAGATTCAAAGCTGCAGGATCTCCATGACACAGGGCAACAAGATAGCCAAGAGGAGTCCAAGTGAGGTTCCAGCATTGATAGAGTAGCAGAAGCCAGAAACCCCACACCAGACCAACAACTTGCAATGAACATCTGCAAGCAAAGAAATGTGGACAAAAAAATAAAAATAAAAAATACTGTGAGACATACTATGACACACTACAACTTCTACTACAATTTTTTTTTCTCTGCTGGAGGGGAGGTTGTAAGGGTGGAGGGTGGGTATAAGAGGAGGGGGTGAGGAGGGGATTGGGATGCATGATGTGAGGTTCACAAAGAACCAATTAAAAGGGTTTTTTTAATCTTTAAAAACATTAGCTCACTAACTAAATAATACATTGATTAAGTAGACCAATCTATATGGTAGATTGGACACAGTTGTTCAAATGAGTAAAATTTTGTCAGATATTACTAGGGAAAATGTCACATTAGAAAGGACAATTAGGATTCAAAACTGGGCCTGGGTGCGGATTGTGTGCTCCAGCCACCACTCCCGGCCCACACCAAAAGACAGCTTGACTCCCCAGGAGTTCTGACACCACCAGGATCACAGGTGATTCCCCCCGCCCCCACCCCGCCCTAATATCTGGCCTAACTGGGACCCCCAGAGCCCAGGGAACTCAGGACTTCTTGTCCTGCCAAAGACACATCTTTTATCCAGTTTGCACCCCAGAGCAGATCCTGTGCTCAAGTGGCCCTACTCTGCCCCCACCCAGAGTCAGCTTGACTCCCAGGAGGTCAGTCACAGCCAGGCTCACAGATCAGGTGCTCCAGATGCCCTCCCACACCCAGAGACAGCCTGTTCCAAGGAGGCCCAACATAACCATGCTCACAGGAGGGACAGAGTCAGCAAGTCCAGTTGACACCACAGATAACCAGAAACAAGCAAAAGAACATAAGCAACAGAAACCAATGCCATTTGGCAACATCGGAACACAGATCTTTTACCACCGCAAGACCTGGATACCCTAACACACCTGAAAAGCAAGATTCTGATCTAAAATCTCATCTCATGATGACAGGAGACATTAAGGAAGACATAAGTAACTTCCTTAAAGAAATACAGGAAAACACAATCAAACAGGTGAAGCAATTGAACAAAACCATCCAGGATCTAAAAAATGAAAATAGAAACAATAAATTACAAAGGGAATCAACCCTGGAGATGGAAAACATAAGAAAGAGAGCAGGAGTCACATATACAAGCATCACCAACAGAACACAAGAGATAGAAGAGAGAATCTCAGACATAGAAGATATTGACACAACAGTCAAAGGAAATCAAAGTGCAAAAAGCTCCAAACCTAAAATATACAGCAATTCAGGACACAATGAAAAGACCAATCCAATCCTAAGATAATGGATATAGAGGAGAGTAAAGATTACAAACTCAAAGGGCCAGTAAACATCTTCAACAAAATCATAGAAGAAAACTTCCCTAACCTAAAGAAAGAAATGCCTGGTCAGTGCAGCAATATCACCTCCTACTTCTAAAGACGTGTGGAAGGATTCCCTAAAGCCAGCGGGCTCTGCCTCTGATCTGGCATCAACCTAAAAAATTCTTCCCGCTCTCTTTTTGGAGGAAAATAAAGTGTTGTAACCAAAAAAGAAGAAGAAGAAAGAAAGAAATGCCTGTAAACATTCAAGAAGCCCACAGAATCCCAAGTAGATTGGACCAGAAAAGAAATTTCTCCTGTCACATAATAATCAAAACACCAAATGCACAGAACAAAGAAAGAATATTAAAAGTGGTAAGGAAAAAAGGTAAAGTAAGATATACAGGCAGACCTATCAGAATTATACCAGACTTCTCAACAGAGACTCTAAAAGCCTGAAAATCTTGGGCAGATGTCATACAGACCCTAAGAGAACACAACTGCCAACCCAGGCTACTATACCCAGCAAAACCCTCAATTACCATAGATAGAGAAACAACCAAATTTAAACAATATCTTTCCACTAAACCAGTCTTACAGAGGATAATAGAAGGAAAACTCTTAACACAAGGAGGGAAACTACACCCAAGAAAAACTAAGCAATTAATCTTCTCACAACAAACCCAAAAGAAGAAAACCACACAAACACGATTCCACCTCTAACAACAACAACAAAAATAACAAGAAGCAACAATCATTGTTCTTTAATATCTCTCAACATCAACGGACTCAATCTCCAATAAAATGACATAGGCAAACAGACTGGATACATAAACAGGACCCAGTATTTTGCTGCATACAGGAAACACACCTCAATGACAAAGGCAGACACTACTTCAGAGTAAAAGGCTAGAAAAAAATTTTCCAAGCAAATGATCCCAAGAAACAAGCTGGAGTAGCCATTCTAATATCCAATAAAACAGACTTTCAACCAAAAGTTATGAAAAAAGATGGGGAAGGACACTTCATACTCATCAAAGGAAATGTCCACCAAGATGAACTCTCATTTCTGAACATCTATGCTCCAAATGCAAGGCCACCCACATTTGTTTTTTTTTTGTTTGTTTGTTTGTTTTGTTTGTTTGTTTTGTTTTGTTTTTTGAGACAGGGTTTCAGCCCTGGCTACCCCGGAACTCACTCTGTAGACCAGGCTGGCCTCGAACTCAGAAATCCGCCTGCCTCTGCCTCCCAAGTGCTGGGATTAAAGGCGTGCGCCACCACCGCCTGCCTGGCGGCCACCCACATTTGTAAAAGAAACATTACTAAAGCTCAAAGCACTCACTGAACCTCACACAATAATAATGGAAACTTCAGCACCCCACTCTCACCAATGGACAGATCATGGAAACAGAAACTAAACAGAGACACAGTGAAACTAATAGAAGTTATGAACCAAATGGATTTAACAGATACCTATAGCACATTTCATCCTAAAACAAAAGAATATACCTTCTTCTCAGTACCTCATGGTACCATCTTTAAAACTGACCATATCACTGGACACAAAACAAGCCGTGACAGATACAAGAAAATTGAATTAATCCCATGCATTCTATCAGATCACCATGGACTAAGGCTGGTCTTCAATAACAACAAACACAACAGAAAGCCCACATACTCATGGAAACTGAACAACTCTATACTCAATGATAATTTAGTCAGGAAATAAAGAAAGAAAGAAATTAAAGACTTTCTGGAATTTAATGAAAATGAAGGCACAGCATACCAAAACTTATGGGACACAATGAAAGCAATGCTAAGAAGAAAACTCATAGCTCTGAGTGCCTTCATAAAAAAATTGGAGAGATCCTACACTAGCAGCTTAACAGCACATCTGAAAGCTCTAGAACAAAAAGAAGCAAATATACCCAAGAGGAGTAGACAGCAGGAAATAATCAAACTCAGGGCTGAAATTAACCAAATAGAAACAAAGAGAACTATATAGAGAATCAACAAAACCAGGAGCTGGTTCTCTGAGAAAATCAACAATATAGATTAAACCCTTAGCCTGACTAACCAGAGGGCACAGAGACAGTATCCAAATTAACAAAATCAGAAATGAAAAGGGAGACATAACAAAAGAAACTACAGAAACATTTAAATTTAAATTTAAAACATCAGATCCTACTACAAAAGCCTATATTCAGCAAAACTGGAAAATCTGGAGAAAATGAGAAGAAATGGACAATTTTCTAGACAAATACCAGGTACCAAAGTTAAATCAGGATCAGATAACCCATCTAAATAGTCCCATAACCCCCTAAGAAAATAGAAGCAGTCATTAAATGTCTCCCAACCAAAGAAAAAAGCCCAGGGCCAGATAGCTTTAGTGCAGCATTCTATCAGACGTTCAAAGAAGATCTAACACCAATACTTCCCAAACTACTCCACAAAATAGAAACAGAAGGAACACTACCTAATTCATTCTATGAAGCCATAGTTATACTGATGCCTAAACCACACAAAGACCCGGCCAAGAAAGAGAACTTCAGACCAATTCCCCTTATGAATATTGATGCAAAAATACTCAAAAAATTCTTGCAAATTGAATCCAAGAATACATCAAAATGATCATTCACCATGATCAAGTAGACTTCATCCTAGGGATGCAGGGATAGTTCAATATACAGAAATCCATCAACATTATCCACTACATAAAAAAACTCAAAGAAAAAAATCACATGATCATTTCATTAGATGCTGAAAAAGCCTTTGACAAAATCCAAAACTCCTTCATATTAAAAGTCTTGGAAAGATTGGGAATTCAAGGCACATACCTAAACATAATAAAATCAATACAAAGCAAACCAATAGTCAACATCCAACTAAATGGAGTAAAACTTGAAGCAATTTTACTAAAATCAAGGCTGCTCACTCCCTAATTATTCAATATAGTATTGAAGTTCTAGCCAGAGCAATTAGACAACAAAAGGAGGTCAAAGGAATACAAATTGGAAAGAAAGAAGTCAAAATATTACTATTTGCAGATAATACAATAGCATACATAAGCGACCCCAAAAATTCCACCATAGAACTCCTAAACCTGATAAACAACTTCAATAAAGTGGCTGGATAACAATAGCCTTCCTCTAAATAAAGGATAAACGGGCTGAGAAAAAAATTAGGGAAACAACACCCTTCACAATAGTCACAAATAGTACAAAATATCTTGGTGTAACTCTAACCAAACAAGAAGGGGGAACAAAATAGTCACAGGAGGTAGAGGGAGAAAGGGACATGGGAGTGAGAGAGGAGGGGGAAGGAAAGGGGGGGCAGGATCAGATATAGAAAGGGACAGGTAAGAAGTCCAGAGGGTCAGAAGAATGAGTAGAAATATGTAGCAGTGAAGGGTGTGGGATAGGGGAACCACTAGAAAGTCCCAGGCACCGGGGAACAAAGAAGTTCCCAGGACCCAGTGGGTCTGACATTGGTGGTAGGACCCAACAGCAGGTAGAGAGAAACTGAAGAGACCACCTGCAGTAGAAAGACATGGCCTCCAGTTGAGGGATGGGGCTACCAACCCATCTCAAAATTTTTAAGCCATAATTGCTCCTGTCTAAAAGAAATGCAAAGACAAAAAATGGAGCAGACACTGAAAGAAAGGCAATCCAGAAACCATCCCACCTTGGAATCCATCCCATCTGCAGACACCAAACCCTGGCACTATTGCTGATGCCAAGAAGTACTCACAGACAGGAGCCTAGTATGGCTCTCCTCTGAGAAGTTCCACCAGCATCTGACTAAGTCAGATGCAGATACTCACAGCCAACCATTGGCCTGAGTCCAGGGACCCCAATGGAAGAGTTAGAGGAAGGACTGAAGGAGCTGAAGGAGACTGCAACTCCATAGGAAGAACAACAATATCAACTAACTGGACCCCTCAGAGCTCCCAGGGACTAAACCACCAATCAAAGAGTATCCATGGAGGGATCCATGGCTCCAGTTACATATGTAGCAGAAGATTGCCTTATCTGTCATCAGTGGAGGGGAGGCCCTTGGTCCTGTGGAGGCTTGTTGCCCTAGTGTAGGGAATGCTTGACTAGTGAGGCAGCTAATGCAAGTAGTTGAAAGGAACTCTCTAGTTACATTTACAACAGAACTCTCACTTGTAATTGTAGAAAAGAAGAAACAAGCTGCCAGTCTGAGAAAAGTTACAGACCTCCAGCAAAGGCAGGTCTGACATAGTAAATTCAGGACCAAAATGGAAGTAAAGCTGGGACCTTAAAAAAACAAAACAAGACCAACTAGATGATTTCTCCTAGAGATAATGGCTACACAAAACCCATATCTGTAAGAGCAAGAACTTCATTTGTGTTGGGGAAAGCTGCTGTCTGCTCCCAAAGAGAAGCTGTCCTCAAGATTTGCCATTTTCTCCTCTCTTAGGTAGTTGGCCATGTGTTGTTGGGCTAGATAAGAAAGATGCTATGTTCAAGCAAGTTGTAAAGCCAGCCCTCCTGTGTTACAAAGAGCCAAGGGAGAGATTCTGGGATTCACATTATAAAGGTGTTCTGTAACTGCCCGCAGTTACATCAAACGGGTTACCTGGAAGGGAAGCTGGGGAGGTATGGGAAGGCGGCAAAAAAAGTTGGAGACCAAGACAACACCTGCTATTCAAAGTCTCCAAGTTTAATGGAAGACTCCAAATCTATAGGCAGGGGAAAACCCTTTCCCCAAAGGCTTGAAACTTCTCTGCAGAACCAGTTCAGTTGCTCTGTAGTTGGCTAGTGTTTCTCAGGAAACTGCAGGTCCTTGAAGAACAATGGGCTTCACCTTGGTCTGAGTGTTCCACCCTAGGTGACAGGGATTATGGCTAACATGGAAGTTCCTACTCAAAGGCTGGGAAACGGACTTTACATTGGTTGATGTCAAGTTCCTGCCAGGTGGCATGGCACCCCAATAAGGCTCTCTACAGTATTCACATCTGGAGATGGCTTGGAAGGGGGTAAGAACATCTGTTGGTCAAGTAATGGAGATCTAAACTTGGATCCTGGTACCCCTGTAAAAACTGGGTGCAACTATAACCTAAACACTGAAGGGCGTAAAGACAGGAGGATCATTGGAGCTCACTGGCTACCAGTCTAGCTCTAGGTTCAGAGAGAAACCTTATTCAAAAGAGTAAGAGATTGTCCAAAATCCTCTTTGGACCTCCACGCATGCATAAGCATATGCACTGGCACACAATGGCACCAGATATAGATAAACTCACAAACATACACGTTCAAACATATACATACACATATACATATATACACACACAYAGCTACCACAAATAGACAATGTCGCAAGCATATACACTCATACAAACACATATACATACATACCACACACATATAYACCACATATACAGACATGCATACGCATGCACATACATACACATTCATATACACACACTAAACAGACCATATATACATTCACATGCCACACACACATACACATCACACACATATACCATACAGAACATACATACCACACACATATGTAGACATGTACACTCATACCTCATATATACACATACATATACATACACATATATTCCACACCTACATACACATACACAATACATATACACATACAACACACAAACATATACAACAAAAAAAAGTAGTTGATCAAAGGGACCAGAATGTAAGACTAGATTGGCTTAAAAATATTTGCATTTAAAACATTACAAGAACCCCAGAGCCTGAGGAAAATTCACTGCTGGTGTGGTTTTTGCAGAGATCTGAACCACTCCCGATGACCAACATGAAGCAAAGCAGAAATACCTGAGTTATCCTGATAGTTGCGAGAGTAAAGAATACAGGCAAAGGGAAGTGGGTAAGGCCGACAGCAGGATGAGGTAAGGACATGCCGGAGGGGGCAGAAGTCAAGGCCACTTGCTCTTTGGATTACATCAGACCAGGATATTCTGCTCCGTCCTAGTCCACATCCTAGAAAGTGGTATGCCAGAATTATTACAAGATGACCAAGAGGTTTAATAAGTTCCACAAAGTGGCCAGTGGCCAAGAAGACATCGCCCACCAAGGTTTTAAAGAGCACACTGAGAGGTATTAAATAAAACAATGGTCCTCTGAGCTCAGCAGGAGATGCCATCTTAGAGCTGAGCTCATGAATATTCATGAATGATAGGGTCACAAATAAGTAAGAGTTGGGCTTCTTGACTGCAGAAGTCAGGAGACCACAATTACCATAAAGGGAATTGTAGAAATAGTTAATGGGGCATGCTTTTCCCAGGGGCAAATTAGAAGGGTGCTGCTTCACACATTAAAATAAGTCAAAAAAAGAAAAAGGAGAGAAAGACAGTGAAGGAGACAAGGAGGAGGAGTACAGGAGGAGGAGCAAGGAAAGGGAGGACAGAGGAGGAATGGAGGAGGAAGAGAATGGGAAGAGGAAAGGAGAGAGCAAGAAACCAATGGAAGTCACACCTACAAAGTCAGAATCCATTGCTCAGTTGCCAGACTGAGCAGACATTTAAAACAGAATCCATTGATTACACACCGCACAGAGAGTAAGGCTGTAATCACTCTAGGAGACCAACCACAGCAATTCAGTAAACTGCAGATTAAGCTGTTGGTCTACAAAGAAGAGCCTCTAAAGTAGAAAAAAGTGAGTGAAATGTTTTAAACCAGCATTGTGAGTCATCTTGGAGATATTGATATAAATGTGGTACCATCGTTAAAGATCTAAAGTGAAAAGTGGTGGTTCCCAGACACTAATAATGGCCACTGCAAAAGCCATCCCAGCCATGGTACCCTGTGGGAGGTCACATGTGAAGACCATGGAGAACCTAAGCCTGGAATACAAATAGCTTTGTGTCTAAAGAGAGCAGGGGGCAGCTGGTACAAAGGGCATGCACATAGCATCTTCTGTATCAGGACTAGTCACACAGGCCTGATCTGCCCAAAATTGGCCCATCTTGTGTTCCTAACTTGTCGGGAAATGCTTAGAGATTGTCATTCCTGCATCAGCAGTTTTAGTTTGGGTCCTGGTGCCAAGAAGTCCCTTTAAGTCTGTGGTTTCCACTCATCTGCTATCAATTTGGCCGTTGAAGTGCAACCTCACCCATAGCCTAACAAACAGTTCTCTAGTCCTGGTGGAATAATCCTAGGTTAGGAGCAACAGTTTGGTTGACTCTACTCAGATGAGTCAGTCTCAACCAGATTTGTGGGTGACTGTACCSAAAATAAAGGGCAATGATCTACTCACTTTTCAGACATGTCCAGGAGTCTAGGAGCGGCCCCCGTTAATTTGGATCAGTGAAGGGTGTACTTTTCTGGGAATCACCCAGCACTGAGGAATCCTAGAGTTATTCCTGTTCTTGATGACTAATACATAAGCCACTTAATGTCTCAGCGCCTTTGATTCCTCAGGGGACATCCCTTCTCTTTGAAGAGGCACAATAAGGAATGCTTTGAAACTCTTAACTGAGATACAGAAGAAAGGTCTCCTATCAGGACTTTTAATGTAAGGCCAGTGAACTGACCATTTTCTTCTTGTTTGCCGCTGTTGTTTGTTGGGATAGGATCTCACTGTGTAGTCTAGGCTGGCTTCAAACTCTATCCTTTCCCCCTCAACATCCTGAGTGCTGAATTACAAACTTGTGTCATCATACCCAGCCACAGTCGAATCTTGAGGTTTAATTTGTCACTTTCTTTTTGTAATTGATCTTACCTAGGATATGTCTAGCAGAGTTGATAGCACAGTAACAGATAGCTAATAAAAACGTGCATCAACTTTCAGGAAACAGCATCAAAATGAATGAGAATCCAAAGACAAGGTTCTAATTCTGGCTCTCAGCCTAGCATATTATGTAATCCCTCACAAATTATTTAAACTTAGTTTTCTCTTCCAATCTTGAGGACACTGATGGTCATCAACTCCAAATAAACACAGAAGCTTTTCAAAAAAATATAATGTGTAGCATTGTACTTTTATATTGCCCTAATGATTTAACATAGAGACATTTATGAGTAAACACTTAACAAATGGAAAAACCCCACCCCCAAATTAATCTCTCACGTGAGCCTGCTGCAAAGTGTGGCTTTGTGGCATTCCTTGCCTTCGATCCACTAGGGTACCCTTCCTTTTGCTGTGAAATCCTAATTTGGTGCCATGAGACTCAGGAGGATATCCTGGTGCTAGTGCACTCCCCCTTGGGGATCTAAGGCACACTGGGATCCTACCCCTTATCTCCAGCCCTCCTGCAACAGTCACTCTGGCTCACCAACCTTGGGTGCTCCACAAACACTGGCAATCATTTCCCCTTTCATAGGCACAAATGCCTCCCCGAATCTGAGGAAGTAATCCCTGAGCGTCTGGCACCTCTCCGGTACTCTTGGAGGCAGAGGTATCCCCAGCCATGTTCTTTAAGGATACGGTTGACCCTGTTCGCTGACCCTTACCGCTGACCATTTCCCTTGCATGAGGCTTTGTTTTTTTAGCTTGGTTTTTACATTTTGGCTTCATTCAAAAGTCCTGATAACCAGGAGCTGTGTCTCTTTGGGCTTTTTAGCTCTGGCTCCCTATGGTGATGTGAGGATCAACCATTCAACTTGTGCCTTCCTCATTAAGTCACCCTGAGTCCTAGGGATGCCAGGACTTGAACTACCCCCCCTCTACCTCATCCATGGGAGCTGTGTAGTCCATACCTCAGGGCTCCCTTTAGGATGCTTCTTGGAAAACCTCCAACCCCTACACCCAGTGCCTGACTTAAGGGTCTCTAAACTTATCTGCCTTTGCAATCAAATCTGGTCTCAATATCCATTAGATAAGAAATCAAAATGGGGCTGGTGAGATGGCTCAGCGAGTAAGAGCACTGACTATTCTTCCAAAGGTCCTGAGTTCAATTCCCAGCAACCACATGGTGGCTCATAACCATGATGAGATCTGATGCTCTCTTCTGGGGTGTCTGAAGACAGCTACAGTGTACTTACATATAATAAATAAATTAATCTTTTAAAAAAAGAAAAAGAAAAAAAGAAATCAAAATGACTGCCCAGTGGCATCCTCTACAGCTAGTGGCAACAATCGGGGAAATGGAGGGTGGTTCCTGTGTTCAAGCCTTCTCTATCTTCACTCCCTCTATTCTTCCTGTTTTCTCACTCAGTCCTTCTCCTCCTCCAGTTCCTCTGGCCTCCTCTTCTCCCTCTCTAGCAATAGGCTGTTTTAAAAACCCCGCCCTGGTACCCACTTTCACGAGCAGTCTCCCATTACTTATCCAACTCCACAGTGAGACCCCATCTTTCTTTCCCCCACACAGCCTAACTCATCCCCAGTTCTCCCTTTGCAGGAGGTTGTCGGGGTAGGCAGCCTGGTCAAGGTACATATCCCCTTTCCATTAAGTGAAATCGCTCAAATAGAAACAACAACAAGCAGGGGTCTTATATCTCTAACTCCTCTACTTTCATGAAAGAAGTCCAATATATTACCCAACACTCTAGTCTCTTCCCATAACATATATATGATTCTAGCTAACAACCTACTTCCCAAAGAACACAAGTGAGTTTGGATCAGGTTAGAGCTCATGCAGAGGAAATCCACCAAACTAACACAGGATACCTGGCCATGGTTGAGGAGACCAGGGCTGAGGTGGCCCCCACCCAGGATCCCCAATGAAACTACAACCCCTCAGGGGCATTCCAGCTAGAGATCAGTCTACAACTTGCCTCTTGCCTGGTCTCCAGTTTCCATAATTTTTTTTTCAGTAAATAACACAATTTTGAGGTTCACCGTGTGATCAAATCCTGCAACAATTGTTACAGGACTACCAATGTACTGGGTTGTTGTACCTAATGCTGTTTGTATTCTGATGCTAATTTTRGGACTCCCGAGACTGGTTACCCCAAAGACAAGAGAGTCTATATGCAAGACACTGAGTGACTCTGTCCCCAGTTAATTGGGATTGGTGAATAAAGACGCCAAAAGCCAATAGCTAGGCAGAAGAGACTGCGGGCTTGGAGAGAGAGGACCAGGAGGAGGGGAAGAAGGAGGAGAAGCTGTCATGGGTTAGCGAACACTAGGCAGGAGGGAGAAGAGCACCCATGGGTAAGGGCCAAGAGAACATGGCTGCCCAATTGAAGTTAAGGGCAGCCCAGATGGAACATAGTAAATAGTTAGTGATAACTGGGATTGCTGATGCGAAAGTAAATTCTAACAGCATGGAGGGTAGGCAGCTGCCCAGCTACTGTGCTGCCCATGGCATATTTTAAAATATAAAGGCTGCATTTGTCTTTCATCCATGAACATAAATGGTCTAAGGCGGGGAAGAAGTCCCGGCCAGGATTTTTATTTATTTTTTTTTTTTTACTACAATCAACTGCTAGCCACAGAGCTGGATACTACTGCATATGACTACTGAATATGTCTTGACAGTGAGGATCAACAGTGCCCTGAAGATGTCGACACCCCTAGACAAGAAGTAGTCTAGGGAGCATGGTACCCCAATTCCTGCCTCACCAGTCACACCTAAATATTTCCTCACTTTTTATAATAGATAAGAGGGAGGAATGTTGGAGAACCATACCCTGAGCCCACCTTCAGTGACCCAGTGACAGCTGTCATGTCATCAGTCACTAAAATATTATGCAGTTCAATTGTCGTCACGTTATGTGATCTCCCTGTGCACATGCGCTCTATGTCCCTTTATAAAAAGCCCGCCCACTTTTCCCTTCCACCCTCACTCAGAGGCAGCCTCTGTATACCATCCCCGATCCTGCTTGCAGTAAGTCTCTCACCAGAAGCCTGTTGTGAGGTGTGACTTCGTGATGTTTCTTGGCACTCCTCCTTCACTGCGAAACTCTAACAAATACTTTCCTAAATAAGTACTCTTTGCTTAAAATAGTAATAATAATAATTTATGGTAAAAAGAAGCTAGGGTCTAAAGCTGGATTTGAGGGTTGGGGAGAAACTTATGCCACATTGCAGGATTCAGTCTGTTATCTATACAATCAGTTGACTCAGGAAGGTTGATCCTAAGAACGCCTCCTGGTGAGGTGTGGTAGTACATGATGGAGCTCCCACACTCAGGACATCGTAAGAGGAGGATGCTAAGGCCCACCTGGGCTACACAGCAAGACCCTCTCTCAAAAAGGCCAAAGAAAAAGACTTCCTACTCAACTCAAGATCCATTTTAGTCCTAATGTCTATAATTCTTACATGAAATATTCAAAGAAAAGATAAATGTTAAGTAAACTGACACAATGCTATTCTTTAGTGATCAGTATTAGCAGATTGGTATACAGCCTTTCAGAGTTATCTATGATAACTAACACATATTATTACAATACTACCTAATAAGCACTTATGATATGTACCTTTAGTCTAATAACATATCATCAACACCTTTCAGTTGGATACATGTCAATCCATCTTAGTCTGTTTTGTAACTGTTCTTCTGGTGGGTGAATACTACAATTTGTTCACCTACTTCCTAATGATGAACAGTTATTTGAAAATGTTATAATAAATATTCTAGGTCATTCTTATTGCTTATTACTTAGGGTACAACTTTGGAAGTATTTTTTGTAGGAGAAACTCCTAAAAGTCTAATTGCTGGATACAAATCATATGTATGGTCAAACTGCTCTGGAAAGAACTGTTAGCAACTCATATCCCCCAAAAGGGTCTGGGATAAGAACACTACATGGTGCTCATTGTTCTAACTCAGACTCTCTATGTGCCAAGACCTGGGGAGGCTTAATATCTTATCCCAGATAAATCTAGACCAGTGGTGCGATTCCAGATATCACACTGCAGTCAGATCCGGTTTGCTCTCCCATCAGACTCACCACAGCCAGCCCCAGGAAGCAGAGTGTTGGAGAGTGTGGAAAGAACAGGCAAGGGCATTCTGACGCATGTAGGACAAAGCATTTTGGTTATCAGAGTTTTCCCGTAAAGCAGCCCATTAATCAGTGAGAAGTTCTGCAGTAGGTGGTAATGGTAAGCTAGATGCCTCTTTACCAATAAGTAACTGGATCTACAGTTTACTTCAGAATCTAAGGCTCAAAGACACCCAGTTTGGAAAGATAAGAATAGGGGTGTTATCTTCCAACAGCTGTTTACCTCTGTAGACTCTGGTTTATGTCAGAATAATATTTTTGCAATTTCCTCTATTTCCATAATTGCATACCTCATGAAGTTAATTTTTATAAATCTATCACTGCTTTTTAATACTTTAGATAACTACTATTTGAGTAAATGTCCAGAGAGGTACCAACTTTTTCACAGCTTGAGACCATTATGACTATTGTCATTAGCTGATCCAGCAAATACTGATCCCTTCGGTCCAAAAGAAACTAAGGTAAAATGGCTAACCGTGGTGCCTGTTAGCATACCAAAGTGCATGCTGGTCTTCAGGCTCCCTCAGCACCCACAAGTACCTAGGGCAGAGTTCACGATGGCCTACTGGTTCTTCTCTCCCCACCTCCTACCCTAAACTTCTCCAGTTCCTGGGCTTCCATTCCCCTAGCTTCTCACTCTTATAGAACCCTGCATTTTCTTAGTCCCTCTCCTGACCCCCTAGTGTTTCCCCTCTCTCCTGGTCCTCCTCTCTTGCCCTCTGCCCACCCCTCTCCTCAGAGTCTAAGCCCAGTCCTTAGAACCATGGCCTGGTTCAGTCTGTTGGCAATGTTAAGACTACTACTTTCTCTTCCTGCTCTGGACTCTTCCAGATGCCTCTGGCTGTACTCTCCCTCATGTCTACAATAAAAACCTTCCCCTCTACCACGCCTTGGAGTGGTCATGTCTTCATTTTATACTCTGGTGCCCAAACACCTACTTTATATACCTATCATTTGCCAGGCCACTGATAATCTGACATAAAACAGACAATTCTTGCTCTTGTGGAATTTACAAATTGTACTTATAAACACAGGCCATATTTGAAGACAATCTTAAAATATTTAATTGTCTGTATAAATCACTTTGGGTCACCTATCCAGTAAACCTCAAGATATTCATTAAGAAAATCAGAGACATATTAAACCATTCCTCACTGCTAGCTTTTCCAGTGATCCTAAAGTAAAATAGACAACAAAAATATTGTAACTAATTCAGCAACTGAGGCAAAGGCAAAAACTAAACAACATTATGTTTATATGAAAAAGAAATAAAACCATTTCTCCCTATTAACTAGGAAACCATCAAGGAAACCACGTTTCTTCTGACAGAAAGACTATTTTTAAAAAAAAAAAAGTCTTGCTTTGTTTAAGAAGACATGTACCAGCTAGGTCCTAAGAGTCAAGGGAGAAAAAAATCATAAAGAGATTTCCCAAAGAAATCCCTGAGCCAAAATCCTTTCTTAGGTAAAAAATACCATCTCGGGCACATTCCTCCCCTGTTATGCTTGCATGAGCAGAC
This sequence comes from Apodemus speciosus, assembly GCA_002335545.1. Taxonomy (NCBI): domain Eukaryota; kingdom Metazoa; phylum Chordata; class Mammalia; order Rodentia; family Muridae; genus Apodemus; species Apodemus speciosus. The sequence continues at coordinate 84,792 of BDUI01002132.1, read as the reverse complement.
TTCTTCCTTGTTGAAATCTCCTTCTGAAAATGAATGCAGTCTCCATGAAAAGAAAAGCTTCCCATGGAGGCAGGACAAAGTAAACAAAATAATCCCCACTTTCAACTACATTTTTTTGTTTTAGTTAGGATCTAGAATGTTCAGGAACAGGAGTCTTTGAGAAATTCCAGACCTTTGAAATATAACTACGCCCAGTTAAATCTGACAAAAAGTTTTAAAATTATGCTTTTGAATTTTTACTGGGAAACTTTTTTAGAGTTCAGGAGCTTTCCTTAAACTGTCAAGCAATTATTCTTTGTAAATTCCACAACCTGATTAACATTCATCCAAAACATGATCTTTCCTCCTTCAATTCAGATGCATCCCTGATCCAGTATAATTGGTCAAGCCACAAGACAATGACACCTCTCCAACGACTTGCACACTGTGGTGGTTTGAATGAAAATGGGTTCSGTAGTCTCATAGGGAGTGGCAAAATTAGGAGGTGTAGCCTTGTTGGAGGAAGTGTGTCACTGGGCTTAGACTCTGGGGTTTCAGAAGCTCACACCAGGCCTAGAGGCTCTCTCCCTGCTGCCTGCCAATCCAGATGTAGAACTCTCAGCTACCTCTCAGCACCATGTCCGCCTGCATGCCACCAGGTTTCCCACCATGATAAGAATGGACTGAACCTCTTAACTATCAGCCAGTCCCAATCAAAGAGTTGCTATGGTCAAGGTTTCTCTTCTCAGCAATAGAAACTCTAACAAAGACAGGTACTAATCCTAAACTCTTTGTTTTTATTATCTTAGGGGAGAATACTACATCCTGATATGCAATGTGGACTTTTCTTTTGGAGTTTTAAGAATATGAAATTGCTAGTTATAAAAGCATTTGGACCTACAAAAACAGAAATTTCACCTTGCTCAACTCAATAATGGTTTTAACTTGTCTCTTCTCGACCTGTCTCTTCATTTCCAAGTTGGGGATGCTCAGCAAGATGGACCCAAAGGTCCTAGGCCCAATCACCTGTCATTTTAAGAACCATGCATAGGTACCATTTATGACAATGTATTTTAATTTTTATTTTACTTCTTTTGTTACTTTATGTGTATGGGTGTTTTGTCTGCATACATGTCTGTATACCACATGCATGCTTGGTGCCCTAGGAGCCTAGAAGAGTAGAAGGAGCCAAATCCCTTGGACCTGGAGTTACAGATGGATATAAGGTGTCATGCGGATGCCAGGAATCAAAACTGAATCCTCTGACAACACTATCCRGTGTTCTTAATCACTGAGCCACTCTTCAGACCTAAAAGTCATTTAACCAGTATTTATTGAGCACCTCCTTTGAGAAAGCCTCAACCTAAAAGGAACTTCTTTAAATCATGGAAGCACTGGCACATTTATGCATTTAGAGCATTTATGCAGAAAAACTTCTAAAAATATTTGAAAAGCTTGAATTCCTTGAGTTTTAGGCTAAATTTAATTTTGCACATGTCAATACTGGCCATGCTTATGAATTCTAAAAAGAATGCCTAGTAACTCCAGATACTACTTTCTCCAATGCCTCCTGGTCTACGCACAAGGAGGGAACACGACACACAAGTGTTTTTCCAATCTCACTCAGGGATGTACTTCATTATAAAAGGAAACTATGAAATGTATAACGGCACCAGATCCTTTAGGGTAGATAATCTCTTTATGAGCAGGTGATAAGCCACATGAGTACTCTTCTAGGTGATAAATCATTTATTCTACAAACACTGCTCCTGTGTTACATCAGGGACTGGGCTAGGGTTCAAGGTATGGGCACGAACTGTTTTTTGAGGATTACTCATCGTATCAAATAAAATAGGCACATAAGACACTGATAACCTCATCATCTGGAGGAAACAGTATTAGCATAGGAAAATAGAATCAAGAAGGGAACAACAGAAAGCTTCTTTCATAAAGAAAGTGATATCTGAATTGGAATTCAAAGATACAAGAGGGGATTCACCATGGCTAGGGGAGAGGGGCAATGTGGCAATGAATAAATACTGTAAGCTAACTGAACAGAATGTGTAAAAGCATATAAAGGGTGGTGGGTTGGCCGAATGTTGCTTGTGTTCCAATGCTAATTTGGGGCCCCCAAGGCTGTTTGTCCCAAAGACGAGTGAGTCTCCATGCACTTAAGATACTGAGTGACCTTGCCCCCAGTTCATTGTGATTGGTGAATAAAGATGCCAACAGCCAATAGCTGGGGATAAGAGAAATAGGTGGGGTTGAGTTTTGACAGGTGTAGGGGAAGGAGCAGAGGAGAGGAGAGAAGGAGCTGCAATGGAAGAGGAAGAATAGGCAGGAGAGGAGGAAGAGGAGAAGGAGGAGGGGAGGGGGAAGGGAGGGAGGGTGGGAGAGAGAGAGAGACCCCACAGAGCAGGAATAAAGAAAATGTGGCCATGTGGGGGTAGCCAATTAGAGCTAAGAGCAGCCCAGATGAAACATAGTAAATAGTAAGTAATAAATCAGTGTTATTGATAGGGAAATGGATTCTAACAGCACAAAGGGTAGGCTCTTGCCCAGCTATTTATACTACAATAAAGACCTGAAATAACAGTCTGTACCTGGGGAGAAAGATAGCGATACTAGACTAGAGAGTGAGAGGCACAGATGTAGAAGAAACTAAAATAAGACAGGTTGGGGCACGCTTTTGAACTCTGGAAGCCCAGCTGATAACTATGAGCTCCACTCGTAATAATAAGAACAATGCTAGAGCTTTAAAAATGAGGGTGGCACTAACAAATCTGAAAATTTTGGAACAGTTACCCAGAAACCGTAAACCGTGTTGCTCATTCAGTCTTCAGTTCCATCTACTGAATAACTGATCAATCTCAAACTACACAACACCAAAGGAAATGATTCAGCTGTTCTTACAATAAACTCGATATTTTCTGTGCCTTACTTTTTGTTGTTGTTTGCCTTGTTTTGAGATAGGGTTGCTCTGTGTAGCCCTGACTGTCCTGGAAGTCACTCTGTAGACCACACTGTCCTCAAACTCAAAGATCTGCTTGCTTCTGCCTCCCAAATGCTGGGATTAAAAGCTTGTACCAATGTCACCCAGTGTTACAACATGCCTTAAATTAAACTATCTGTTCATGAATTACCACATACTCATTTTAGACTAGAAAGAGAAAAAGCATTCTTTTAGTTTCTGGAAGTACTTTGTTTCCTATTAACTCACTACACTGACCCTTACTTTTCTGTGGTGAGGAACCTGAGAGGGAAATTCTCTAACAGAGAAACCAGATCTGGAAATGCACATAACATCTTTCGGGTGGCATTTTGCATCAGCACCAATGCTATCTTATTTTCCTTAGATTAGCTTTTCTCCTTTGAAGCATCACTACAGACGAAAGCCACACGAAACTAGTACAGAACACGCCAAGATGTAGATCTACTCAGATATAACTCAGTCTGGGGTAAGGCAGGGTTGCTTTGTCAACCTGCCTTCACTCACCACTGGTGAGAACATCTACTCTGCTGCTGCTGCTGCTGCAGCCATTCCTCAGTGACATCAGCTTCACCAGCTTTCCAACATGTAGTAAAAACCACAGCTCCCCAGAAGCCCTCCCAGCATTCATGGCTAATAGTAACCGCTAGGGCATCCAACCCCATAGACTGCGTGGTCAGTGTTCTTAGTCCGTCTAGCACATGRGCAGCCACTGAAGCATGTATCCAGCAGGAAGTGTGTAGCCAATGTGATAAGCCCCCCTGTGAGATATACTCATTCTATTAGTTTTGTTCCTCTAGAGAACTGTCACCAATCAGGGGATAAAGGTGGAGAGACCATATCTACTTTTCCTCGTAGTAATGTCATTTTCCTAGAGGAGCTAGACATCTCCTGCTGGAGCTCTCTCTGTCCAGGCCAATGTCCCTTGCTTGGAGACTGCCTTAGATGCAGGTTTGGGATGACCAGAGAACAACAAAAAAGGTGACCTGTGTATTTGGTGGTAGTTACTTTGCTTCAAAAGGCTAACTTGATTGTACTGTATTAAGTGGGAAAGAGGGAGAAGATAGTTTTCTCCATCTTGTTGGAAAACGGAAACAGAGTAGACATTTGCATAGGCTGTGCCACACCTCCCAGGAATTAAGACAGCAGCACAGCTTCCACTCAGCTGCTATTTGATTCACTCTTTCATACGATGAAAAAGTAATCTGGTACTGCACAGCTTTGCCAGTCCCCTGCCTCAGTCTTCTAAACTCTGGGCCTTCCAGCACGGTTTATCTCCCCTGGCTTAGCCGGTTTGCTTGACTATCTAACCCTTGCTCTGTAGTGCTGAAATAACCTAGTTCTGCTACCTGGGAAGTGTCTTACTCACTGACCCACCAAAGGTCTCGTTGTTTCCAGAGATCAGAGTGTTCTTACTAGCAACTTCCAAGTACAATCGCTTGTTGTAGTTAGTTCTATCTACTGGTTTCTGTTTACTAGGACAAAAGACTAGATTATAGCCAGTCTCGCACAGATATTACATTTATTTAGGAGGAGTTAATTAAGTATTGTGTTGTTTTATTTGACCGTTACATGAATCTCTGTAACTGGCTAGGCCATCTGATTGTGCCTCTTAAAGCAATGACCAGCAGCATATAAACGCCTAACAGCAGAGACCGCTGCCTGACCAGTGATACAAAGGAGGGGCTTTCTTTCTTTCCCTCCCTTCTTTCCTCCCTCCCTACTTTTCTTCCTTTCTTTGACACTGAGTCTTAGTGTTGCCAAGGCTGTCCTACAGCTCTTGAGTTTAAACAATTCTTTGCCTGGACCTTCCAAACAAACAGTGTGCCTAGAGTATGTGCTACCTGGCTTAAGGTCTACTTAAGAAGAGGTTCGAGAGACTCTCTTACACTCTCTCCACAATCCTGACGTCACTCAAACACGTATGTACTCCACTCTAGGCCAGACAGCAGTATATCTGAGTCTCTCTCTCAAAAGCATGCTGAGGGTAGGAACAATTTTTAAAATGTTTTAAAACATTTTATGTATATGGGTGTTTTGTTATATGTCTGTGCAACATGTGTGCGTCGTCTGTAGAGGACAGAAGAAAATGTTAGATCCCCTGGGACTGGAGCTACAGGGATTTGTAAGCCACTGTGTGGACACTGGGAGTTGAGTCCAGGTACTCTGGTAGAGTAGCCAGTCCTCTTTTTATGCTTTATTTTTATTTGGTGCACATAAGTGTTTCACCTGCATGTATGTCTGTATGAGGGTGTCGGATCCCCTAGAACTGGAGTTATAGAGAGTCATGAGCTGCCATGTGGGTACTGGGAATTGAACCCCAGTCCTCTGGAAAAGCAGCCAGTGCTCTAAATGGCTGAGCATCCCTCCCCCAGATCCTAGGTCATTCTTTTTATATGCATAATTGTTCAACACCACTTAATTCTTAAGACCCCCTCCCCTACCTGTGGTCTTTGACAACACAGGTTTTCCGTTAAAAGAATATAGAAATGCCTTGTCCCGAAGGCACTTATATCAGTCTGAACCCAGAGTACTGACTCTTGGAGAATAGAAATCACAGTTCTTTGGGGAGGAGATGGGGAGAGCTGGCTTTTTGAGTCAGGGTTTTTCTGTGTAGCCCTGGCTGTCCTGGGACTCACTTTGTAGACCAGGCTGGCCTTGAACTCACAGAGATACTCCTGAGTGCTAAGGTTAAAGGCATGTGCCACCGTGCCCAGCTTCATGGTTCTTTTTATGTGCCATAATGCTATCTGTGATGCTCAGCAAATGAAACCACCAAGATGGACAGACATATGAGCAATAAACCCGTGTTTCAAAGAAGACACGAGAAAGCAAACCATGCAGAAAAACCGCTGCAAAGAGATACATACATACCCCAAGGAACCAGAGMCTGGAGCAGAAGACAGGAGCAGGAGTGGTGTTGCCATGCCTGACAGTAACCACAGTGCTCAGGAGGCTGGGGCAGGGGGATTGTGAGTTTAAGGCTATCCGGGGCTATGCTGTAAACCTGGCTCAAGAAATAAAATTAAAAGTAAGAAATTAAAAATAATAATAAATAGGAAGAGAAGAGGAAGGAGATGGTGGAAGGGGAGAAGGCAGAGGGAGGGACTCAGTGAAAGCTACCTGTGATCTTAAGAATGTGGCTAGGATGAGAACAGGGTCAGCAAATGAAGGGAGCCAGCTTTTTAGCTAGAGAAGTTATAATTGTCCTGCATTGCTCCCTGATAATAGTAAAACCATGCCACTGGCTTAGACGCTAGAAATATAGTGTGTTTTTATTATGTAAAGTGTGACTTTCCTAACAAAACTCTGACAAAGAGGACAAATTTTGATAGGCTTGTACAAACCTTCCCCCAAGGTTTCCCCCTCGCTTTCTGTGTAAAAGATGAAGAGGCCCCACGTATGCTCTTCATCTCATTGTTACTTGTGGGCGGGTCATTTCTTCTAAAATGCTGAAAGAACACCCATGACTGTAACCCCAACAGACCAGAAGCTGAGGCAGGAGGATCAAGAAGAGCTCAAGGCCAGCCTAGGCTACAGGGTTTGACACTACCTTGGCTACATAGAGGAACCATAGCTCCAAAAACAAATGAAAAAGCATGGAAGACAGATGAGTTTCTGCCAGTTGCTCACTGTGAAGCCAAGAAAATGCATCACAGCAAGAATGTGTGTGGAAAGCTAAACTGAGGTCAACATTTGACTGTTTTGTAAGATTGCTTGTGTGTGTGWGAGAGAGAGATGTGTTTGAGGGGATGTGTGTGGGATGTGTTTGGGTGTGTGAATGTGTATGTAATGTGTTTGGGTGTGGGGGGATGTTTGTGGCATGTGTTTGGGTGAATATGTGTGGGATATGTTTGGGTGTGTGTATGTGTGTGGGATGTGTTTAGGCGTATGTATGTATGGGGGATGTATTTGGGTGTGTATATGTGTATGGGATATGTTTGGCTGTGTGTATGTGTGGAATATGTTGGGGTGTGTGTATGTGTGAGATGTGTTTCAGTGTGTGTTATGTGTGGGATGTGTTTGGGTATGTGTATGTGTGTGGGATGTGTTTGGGTATGTGTAAGTGTGTGGGATGTGTTTGGGTGTGTGTATGTGTGTGGGATATGCTTGGATGTGTGTATGTGTGGGGGATGTGTTTGGGTGTGTGTATATGTGTGTAGGATATGTTTGGGGATGTGTGTATGTGTGTGGGATGTGTTTGGGTGTGTGTATGTGTAGGATGTATTTGGGTGTATATGTGGGATATGTTTGGATGTGGTATATGATTATGTATGTGCAGAGGGAAGAGGAAAGCGTTAGATGCCCTGCTGTATTGCTTTAATCCTTTAATCCCTTAATCCTTTGAGAAAGGGTCTCTCACTGAACCTGGAGCCAGGATGGAAGTCAAGCTTCAACAATACTCCTAACACCACCTCCCACCCCCAACACCACATGCGTGTGCCTGGAGCACATACATGGCCATGACCACTTTTTCCAAGGATGTCCTAAATCAGGTCCCTGTTCTTGTGCAGCAAGTGCTCTTTCCAGGTGAGAATCTCCTCAGCCTCTCCGCTTTGTGTTTTGAGAAGCTAGTCATCCAGCACAGAACTATAAAGATGTGATCAACCTACAATGTTTATAAACAGAGTTTATTCCCCTGGATGAAAAAAGGCCAACAACGTAGACTCCTATTTGTCAAGCTAATGGAGTTCTCTGCTTCCACAGTGTCATAGTTTGAATGCTGAGTGTTGTCCAAAGGTCTGTGTGTGTGCTCATTACCACGGTGCTACTGAAATGCTATGCACCTGAAGACGAAGGGCCTTGTGGGAGGTCGTTAGGTACCAGGAATGTACTCTCGAAGGCAACTGTAGGATTCCAGCCGTTTCCTCTGTCCCTTCCACTTTCTGGCTAATGAGGAGAAGAGTTTTTCTTTGCCAGGTGCTATTTTACCATAGGACCAAATGAATGAAGTCAATCATGGATGAGAATGGGCCATATTACCCCATCTCTCTCGTTTTCAGTGCTGGAGACTGAACCCAGATTGAACTTGTACATACTGAGTAAGGACTCTACCACTGAGCTAATCTTTTCTCATTACAAGTTGATCACCTCGGGTACTTACAGCAGTAGTTCAAAACTGAATAACACATGCACAAACATGGTTATTGATTTCTAACTGATTTCTTTAATTTCAGGGCTTCCTGGAGTATTTAGAATGTTCAGTAGAGGAGAGACAAGTTGACTGTTTTCTGTACTCATATCATGTATATGTGTTGATGTGGTTCAATTTAAAAGATCTCAGGGAATTTTTTCAAAAACACCCAAAGAATATGAAAGCATGACCTGTAATCAGTCTAGAATATACCCCATTTAACTGCAGTGGCTTTGAACACTGAAGGCAGTTAGTAAGGGTATGAGTGAATGCCTTAGCCACACTGTAACCCCTGATGAAGAAAGGGAGTTGACCCRTTCATCCTTCGCAGTCCCTGCACTGAACCTTCAGAACCGGCATGCCCACAAGGAAAGAACAGCCTCTGAATAAAGCTTCCGGCCCCCAGCAACGTCTTTAGTCCTGATGTTAAGGAATGCATTGAGCCTCTGCCGGCACAGGCATGTCGCAGTCACGCTTCTAACGCAAACCAGAGCTCAGGTTTGTTTCAAGTCTTTACTTGCTTTGATGGAAGGTGTACTGGCAGCTGTTGTCATCATTAGCCTTGTGGCAATACTTTTTTCCCTTAAGTGTCTTATGTCTCCTATGAAAGCTTAAGGCTTGTTAAACAGGGAGGGACTTTGGACTGCCTGCCAAAGTCAAACAGTAAAGTTTTTATTTTCTCCTGTTGTAACAGCTTTGAAAGGCTGAATTTCCAAACCACAGTCTCTAACACCATTCAGGATTTTAAATTAGATACTGGGCTGAGAAAAAGAGCTTAACAGTTTTTCCTCCTGATTTTATGATCATTACCAGAGTATTAGTAAACGAAGGATACAGAGCCTCCAGGCCATAATTCTGGCATTTTTGTGACCATACGAAGTTTGTTCTAGCTATGATTCTGTGATCTACGGTCATGGTATCTGAACCTCCATGTTCCACTCAGTGTAACCTGGTATCGACCTTGCAGCTAATGTAAGTGACAGTAAGTAGGAGTCACTGAACACTATGTGCCAAGCAACATCACTACAAAATGTTCACTAAAAGCTTGAGATGGGCATCTGTCTGCATGTCACAGATGAGGAAAGCCAAGACTTTAAGAAGAAACTTGCTTATGCTGTTATTCATTATAAGAAAATTGTTGGAAAAGTAGCCAGTCTTCAACATTGTGAAAAGAGTCATCCTAACAGACTAAACATTCTTTAAGGGCAGAACTTTTATTCCTTTTGGTTTTTGTCTCCTCTCCCTGCAGTATCCAGAACAGTATGTCACACATAAATTCTTAATAAAAGTGCACTARGTCAATGAAAGGGCCCAGGCCTTGTATTCTGGAGCAGTCCTAACACTCACACTCAATGTCTCTACTTTCTCTCCCCTGTCCTTCTTTCTCTCTCAAGATTTGAATATTACAGGGTAAATATAACTCCTAGACCCCTCAAAAATCATTCCTACCCCACTCACATTTATGGTCTTTTGGCAAAGTTGCCTGCTTTCTGGTGAGATCCAAATCAGCAGCTGCAGAATGGGTGAACTTCAGGATAAAGGGACAGGTTGGGGCCAGTAATTAAGGACACTGAGTCCATTTGAAACTGAAGTGAAATTAAGGAAAGTGGAATGTATTTATCAGAACTGGAACTTGGCCAGGATTCTAAGGAAAATACCAATTACCTTTCTATAATATAAAGTAGGGCATAAACACCATTAACTGAATGTCTGAGATCCACACAAAGGACAACTCATCATTGAAGAATTTCTTCCTTTGTAAGAGTTCTTTGTACTTTCATAGTAACCTCTTGCATCCGACAAAGAAATCCTCGTCAGGATGGTAATGAAGGTAGACCGTAATTGATGAAGTTAGAGAAGACTTGAGTAGTACAGTCCCTATGCATTAAATTAATGCACAGTATTGTCACAGCCTCAGTTACCCTAAAGGAGAAAATAACTGAGTGTTCGCTGGGCCCTCATAGAGGAAGGAAAAACTGATCCCGTTGAGTTGTTAAGTTGTTCTTCTAAATTCCACATGTGTATCATGGCACAYGATACACATGTGTATCTAAATTCCACATGTGTGCTCATTCATCCTACACATATACTAAATAAATTACGAGATTTTTTTATCTAAATTTTTTAAAGTGAAAAATTATATAACTTTCCAAGTTTCTAACCAYCTTCAAGGAGAAGTCTGTGAGAAGGTGTAAACTAAAGCAAAACCGAAGGAAGAGAGGGCCCGCAGACTGAGGAGATAAGCAGTTTGAGAACAATGTCAGGCCTTGTGTGGAACCTTACGAAAGCCGTGTCTCCCCCTTTCCCTGTGCTGGGACTGCTGAGCATGCATGCCCCACTCAACCACAATCCCCAATCCAAGACAAAGCAACTATATTTTAAAACGAGCTATTTAAATGAACAAGCACAGACGAAGTATTCGGCTACACCGAGGGATTTCTATCTCTATTATTTTTATTTATCTGTGTGGGCAGAGCATCTGCACTTGTCACTGCATGCATGTCCGGCAGAAGACAACTTGCAAGCGTCAGTTCTTTCCTTCTKCCATACGGGTCGCAGAGCTCAAGTTCAGGTCATCAAGCAGAGCAGCAACTTTTACCTGCTGACATCTTACCAACAYGGAACTTATATTAATATTCAATTCCAATAATAGTTACAGCTTAGAAGTACACATATTTTTGTAAATGAAATAATTTCTGGGATAGCTTTAATACACAGTAAGGTAGGGAAAAGTTGAATACTAAATATAACAAGATTGTTCATGTTTTTACAGCTACAGAAGCTTAAAATGGATTCGTGGGTATTCATTATACTACATATCCCTCTGTTACAAGTTTGATATTAAATAACACAATAAACATAATAAGAGCCTTTTTTAAAAAAAAAAAAAGACAGTACAGATATTCACCACAGGTTGTGGCAGAAATAGAATGACTCACAATGCAAGTGCAATTTCCTGAAATACAATTTCCTCTCCCTTAAAAGAGAAAGCATCTGAGAATGGAAATGATCTGGACTCTACAGCATTTACTAAATCCTAAATGTTTTAAAAAATTTTACAACTTGAGAAATTTAATTTTTAATCTTTGTGCATATATGGTATGTATACATGTATGTGTGTGCCTGTGCGTGTGAAGGCACAAGCACTCTACGTGTATGGAAGTCAGTGGCAGGGTCTTTTTGTTGTTCACAGTTGTAGCACACCAGGCTAGTTGGTCTGCAGGCTTTGGAGGTAGCCTCCTGTCTCTGCCTCTCAATTCGTTCTAGGAATGGGAGGACTACGGACGTGAACTACCATGGCCAACTCTAAATGGGCTCTGCGGATCTGATCCCCACCCTTGGACAACAAGCACTTACCCACTGAACCAGCTCTCCAGTCCTAAAATTATTTTCTTGAAATGGAACCTCACCATATCACTCAGGCTGGTCTTGAATTCCAGGTTAAACAATTCTTATGCCTAAGCCTCCTACCTACCACTGTGCCCAACTTTACAACTTTAAAATATTTTCAACACAGTCTCTTACAAAATTGTTTACTTCATTTCATTTTTACTATAATGACATGCATCAAAATAAATCCTAAGCCAGGCAGTGGTGGCGCGTGCCTTTGATCCCAGCACTTGGGAGGCAGAGGCAGGCAGATTTCTGAGTTCAAGGACAGCCTGGTCTACAGTGTGTTCCAGGACAGCCAGGGCTACGCAGAGAAACCATATCTCGAAAAACAAAACAAAACAAAAAAATCCTAGCCTGACATTTCGCCTTGAAAGCTGAAACAGGATTATAAATCTGAGGTCANGTTCTAGGAATGGGAGGACTACGGACGTGAACTACCATGGCCAACTCTAAATGGGCTCTGCGGATCTGATCCCCACCCTTGGACAACAAGCACTTACCCACTGAACCAGCTCTCCAGTCCTAAAATTATTTTCTTGAAATGGAACCTCACCATATCACTCAGGCTGGTCTTGAATTCCAGGTTAAACAATTCTTATGCCTAAGCCTCCTACCTACCACTGTGCCCAACTTTACAACTTTAAAATATTTTCAACACAGTCTCTTACAAAATTGTTTACTTCATTTCATTTTTACTATAATGACATGCATCAAAATAAATCCTAAGCCAGGCAGTGGTGGCGCGTGCCTTTGATCCCAGCACTTGGGAGGCAGAGGCAGGCAGATTTCTGAGTTCAAGGACAGCCTGGTCTACAGTGTGTTCCAGGACAGCCAGGGCTACGCAGAGAAACCATATCTCGAAAAACAAAACAAAACAAAAAAATCCTAGCCTGACATTTCGCCTTGAAAGCTGAAACAGGATTATAAATCTGAGGTCATCCTGGACTACATAGTGATTTCCAGGCCATGCTGTGCTACATAGTAAGACATTGTCTCAAAATAGACAGGAATGAAAAAGAAGAAACTGAAGGAGGGGAAAAGAAATAAGAGATGGAAAGAGAGGGAGAAAGGAAAAGAAGAGGAAATAGAAAGGGAGAGTTGGTGAAGAGTCTTTCCTAATTTGTAGGCTGCCATTTTGTCCTGTTTACRGTGTCTTATGCTTTGCAGTTTTATGAGGTCCCATTTGTCAATCTTAGAGCCCAAGCCATTGGCTCAGAAGTTCAGGAAACTGTCCCCTGTATATGTTCAYGGGTATTTCTCACTTTCTCTTCTTTTAGATTTAGTGTGTCTGGTTTTACGTTAAGGTATTTGATCCACTTGGACTTGAGCTTTCTATTGTATGCTTTTGCCTTCTTTGTCAAAAATCAAGTGTCCCTAGGAGTATGGATTTATTCCAGGGTCTTTGAGTGGATTCCATTGATCAACCTGTCTGTTCCTATACCAATACCATGAAGTTTTTTATTAYTATTGCTCTGAAGTACAACTTGAGGTCAGGGATGGCAATGCCTCCAGTTCTTTTATTGTTTTGCCTATTCTGGYTTCTTGTTTTTGTTTTTGTTTTTCCATATAAAGTTGAGAATTGCTCTTTCAAGGTCTGTAAAGAATTGTGTTAGAATTTTCATGAGAATTGCATTGAATCTACAGCTAATATCTAAAATTTATGAAGAACTCAAGAAATTAGAAACCAACAATCCAAATAACCCAATTTAAAAAAGGGGGGGGAACCTGGAGAGATAGCTCAGTGGTTAAGAGCACTGGCTGCTCTTCCAAAGATCTTGAGTTCAATTCCCAGCAACCACATGGTGGCTCACAGCTATCTGTAATGGAATCCAATGCCCTCTTCTGTTGTGTGTAAAGACAGCAGTGTACCTACATACATAAAATAAATAAATACATCGTTACAAAAAAGTGGGGCACAGAGCTACACTGAGATTTCTCAACAGAGGAATCATGAATGGCCAAGAAGCACCTAAAGAAATGTGCAATGGCCTTAGCCATCAGTGAAATGCAAATCAAAATGGCCCTGAGAATCCATTTTATACCAGTCAGAATGGCTAAGATCAAAAAATCTCAAGTAATAGCACATGTTAGTGATGATATGAAGCAAGAGGAACACCCCTCCATTGCTGGTGGGAGTGCAAACTTGTACAACCACTTTGAAAATCAATTTGGTGGTTTCTTAAAAAGCTGGGAATAGATAGCTCTACCTCAAGACTCAGCTATACCACTCTTGGGCATATACTCAAAAGATATCCCACTATACCATAGGGACACCTACTCAACTATGTTCATAGCAGCCTTATTCATAATAGTCAGAAACTGGAAACAACCTTGATGTCCCTCAGTTGAAGAATGGATAAAGAAAATATGGTATAGCTACATGATGAAATATTATTCAGCTATTAAAAACAAGCAAATGGATGGAACTTGAGAATTTCATTCTGAGTGAGGTAACCCAGAGTCAGAAAGACATGTATGGTCTTTAGTTATGAGTAGATATTAGCCATAAAGTACAGGATAACCATGCAACAAGCCACAGACCCAAAGAAAGTAGGTAATAAGGAGGGCCCAAGGGAGGATGCACTAATATTTCATAGTTGGGGAAATTAGTCATCTGAGGTGGATAGAGAGGGACCTGAGGAGGAGAGGAGGTGATCAAGTGTGAGGAGAAGGGGGCTGCAAATTAGAATGGAAACTGGCACGGTGGGGGGGGCATTTCTGGTGACTAGCTGGAGGCTAGGGATGGGAAA
>BDUI01002131.1:30801-51415 GCA_002335545.1 Apodemus speciosus | reverse complement strand
AAAAAAAAAAAGATGTTGCTACCAGAAGAATCTTTCTCTGAGAGACAGAATTAGCCTCCAGTTCTGGCCTCTCTCTTACTTACTTGTGTTGGTTGATTCATTTCTTTGAGCCTCAGGTCTTTTACTAAGAAAATGGGAATCCTATTACCTGCCACACAGGTTTACTGGGAGGACTTCATGAAAGAATTCACTGAAGGTTTTTAGTACAGGGCCTGGCACACTATGCTAGTCATTACTAGAGTTGTCAAAAAATTAATAAAAGCCACCTCGCCTGCCAATTATATGTGTGACAGATGGCACTAGCATTTATTATTATTATTATTATTATTATTATTATTATTATTGTTGTTGTTGTTGTTGTTGTTGTTGTTGTTATAAAGGAATGATGGGCTTTTATTGTAATCACTGAGGCTGATTGGCAGGGAGCTACTCTCTGGAGATTTAGGAAAGTGTAACCAGTTCTAGGAAGCACACTCACTGGATAGTTTCCTGGAGGTAGATCAGGGGTAACTAGTTCTTCCTGAATTAGGCCCAGGGAGAGAATACTAGTAGAGTGTCTCACCCAGGACAGCATCTTCTGTCCTATGTTGTCTTAGGCAGACTCCAACTTGTCAAGGTCATGTGAAGGGCTTGGGAGTTCTTTCCTTCCAACAGCCTGAAGGATGAAGAAACAGCCAGGGAAGCATTGGGAATTGCAGGTAGAGGGGCAGGTGCCTAAGGCAGCTTTGTACTTGAAGGAGGCTGTTTCGAAGTTCCATTGAGACTTCCTGGCTGGGTCTTGGTAACAACCCCTGGCACTTTCTCCAAGGGGCCTGTAAGATGCTCCTTGGAGAAGCCCTTTCTCCCTGTCTTCAAAGGCTGGCCTTTAGGGGTAGGACACTTCTGTGTTCCAGGTAAGAGCCAGGAGGTGAGCTCCACCTAGAATCTCAGGAATTCAGGTATTTGGAGCCAGGAAACCTATTGGCTTTCTGGGTGTTGACATTTGGTTTCTGACCGTGACCACTAGTCCCCCTTCTGTGAGTAGACCTGAGACATGACTACTTGGAGAATGTGATGAGAGCTTTTCACATGTTAGGCAGAATCTGCGAGTTGGGGCCAAGCTAGACTGGAGCATTGCTATGCCCCTCATAGCTGCATACTGTGGTCAAGTTACAGTATGGCTCTGAGCCTGGGCATCCTTATCTCCAAAACGACTTCACTTCATGTGAATCCTGGTATTCTTGGATGTAGTTCTATCATTTTGGCATTTGTTTTCATTCTTCTACTTTCTTTCTCTTGCCATCTTTTGAATCATTTGCACATTTCTCCCCCTCCCCCTCTCCTGCTTCAACGCTGGGTCTGGGGCTCAGGGCCTTGTATTCTCACACTGAGCTAGCWAGCCCTGCATTCCATTTGTTTGTTTGTTTTTGAAACCTTCTGAACTTAATGAATATTAACCTCTTGCCTGATATTTGGAGATGACACGTTTGAGATGTACTTTGATTTAGGTGAGGTCACCGGTGGGCCCTCATGATGGGAATAGAGCCCTTGAAAGAAAAGGCATGAGGTAGAGAGAGATGGAGGGAAGGAGGAGGGGAGGAGGTTATCCATTCTGCTTACACACCAAGGGGAAGCCACGGAAGACAGGGAGAAGGTAGTCACCACAGCGCAATATGAAAACCCTTACGAACCCTCTTTGCTCCCTCACTTCAGATGTCCATTCTCCAGAACTGTGCAAACTGCTCCCAGTCTGTGGTATTTTAAGTAGCCTGAACAGACCAAATAATATTTTCTCTGTTTTCTACCTTTAGTAGTTACTCTAGAATTGTGCTATATACACTTAACATCTCATACTCGACCTAGAATCAGCATTAGACTCTTTCCATATGTATCTCAAAGGTCTGTCTATCCTTCCCATTTTACATTGTGTGGTCCAATATATTTCACGTATAAATTTTGAAAATCTCAGCTGCCAAGATTAATCAGCTTTTGCTTTGTAACCCTTATATATAGGGTTTAGATGTTTAAGAAGAGATAAAAATCATGTAAGGAATTTGTCATTTCCCCTGGATGTTTGCAGTACAATTTATTTCTTAGTATTTCCTGTTTCTGAAACATCTAGTCAAGAAAATAGTATTTTCACATGAAAGGAATATAAGAAGAGATGTATGCCTCATGACTGCAACTTAGCCATAGCTGCATGAAATAAGCCCAGTTTAACTGAATGCACTATTTTCTAAGAACTGTATATTCCTATGAAGATGAAATAATACAGTTCCATCAGCTCTTCGAGATTGAACCATATTTCTTAGCATATCCCCAAGTAAAGTTTGTACATGGGAGAACTCAGCAGTTAGAGTGGGGTCTTCAGGCTTTCATTATGGGAAGAATTCAGTAATGGCTTGTGAGAATTTAGGCTGTTGTTGTTCTCTTTAAGTTCTGGAAGAAACATTCTTTATCTATTAACATTCATAAGTAGTCTTTGCTAAGAATCTAGGCTGCCTGCTTCCATGTCTCCCTTAGTAGATAAGGCCAATGGCAATAAAAAGAAAGCCTCAAGTGGCCGGAGGCCCTTGTGATTGTCATGATGAATGTGAAGGCTACAGTTCAAAGGACCAAGGGGCTTCAGACCAAATGACACCATCAGGGGACAAGCTTTGATGGTTCCAACCTCTGGAGGACACATTACGATCTGGGTCCAAGACAGATTTCTATTCCAATACCTTCTTATCTTACGTGTGGTCTGCCAACACCAGTGCTGGACTTCATGCCAAGCTAATCATTCCGGCCTGGAGGCCAGCCACGGGGAAGGAATTCCGGTTGGAAACCAGTGTTAACACATGCATTGCGCCTTGTGCAAGGAACTGTATTTAAGCATCATAAGTTGCCTCTTGGCTGTGATGTTGAGACCCGTGGGCCTAATAGTTATACCAAAACCTTCACCAAAATCAGGTGGGCATAGCTTCTCGGCACACAACTTTATGGCTTAAAGGTAATAGCTTAAATATAATGACTTAAAGGTCTAAGTATTTACCACCCCATGAGCTTCTGAACTCTAAGATGAAAAAAAGGAGGTACCCTACAGCATCAGTAAATTTCACACTAAATCTAGCAGAGCTGCCCTAAGCTATGGGGCCAATGGCTTCTCAGGGTTGTTGGGGAAAACTGGAAAACCTCGGTTATGAGCTCGTATCAGCCTTCACCTATGAGTGGACTTGGGCATTCATAGTCTGGGAACAATGGAGCCCCAACCAAGAGAGTGTTGTGGTGTGTCTTCCAAAGCCAAAAAGCTCCACAAACAAATGGCAAAATCAACATTTCACTCCTTCAATATCATGCTTCCATTCAATCTTCTGAAATAATACCATGACTTCCATTTTAACTCCATCTCTTTCAGATATATATTTTTCCTATACATACCATACATGCATGCATGCATGCATGCATACATACATACATACATATATACACACTTTAAAGATTCTCCCTTGTGATATTTTCAGGTGAATCACTTTGTACATATAGATGATCACTCTACATTCTGGGAACTATTTTTGGCGAACTGATTGGATGCTGAGTCTTCAATTCATATGTAAATGGGTGTGTTTGAGGACTTTATGGAATAGCCCTGGCTTCATTCTCACTGGTAATCTCTCTTTAAGTAAAGGTATGTAGATGAAGCTTTCCCCACAGTTTCTGAGTCTACCTTCATCAATGGTGTGGAAGAACTTTTCTTCAAAATTGGCTCATTAGTAGAAGAGTAGCTTGACATTTGAGGGCCTGCAGTCTTCTGTCTCGTGGCTCTGCAGATTCCTTCGTGTGATCAGGGTGGCTTCTGGAGCTGCTCTGCAGATGGATTGCCTCCACGAAGCCATAATTACTGGTGGTCTGCCTGCAAATGAGCTTGCCACTGGGGAAAACCCCAGGGGAGGAAGATGGAGTTATAAATAACTTTATGGTTGGTTTCAATAATAGTTTTCTCTAGCCATATAACAAATTACCACAAACCAGACAGCTTAAAATAATACACATTATGTTTCTGTTGGTCGGGAGCCTGGGTATGTCTAACCTGCAAAGGGAAATGCAGAAAGTGAATGCTCAGGGCCTTACAAGGCTGCACATGAGGTCTCAATGAGGCTGTGAGATCACCTGAAGCATGGATGGGGAATAGCATGCAGAACCAGGTTGTCAGCAGAACTCCACCCAGTGTTTGGTTGGCTGTTGGCTGAGTGCCATACTTAGGTTTTGGAGGCTGCCCACAGTTCTTATCATATGGCCTCCAGATAAGCTATTCACAACCTGGCAGATGATTTCATCATGGCAAATGATTTCATTGGTATGAGTATTTTCTTCGCTTTCAGACTTCGTGTATCCAATTGCACATCCTCAGCTTCACAGGTTCTGCATGAACTCAAGGGGCTTTGTACGCAGACCTTGGGGTTATGTGAAGGTTTAGTTTTAAATGTGACCAGGACTATGAGAAGATGAACTGCTTTCCCCTGACCCCACCATTTATTAGGTGTAGAGGCTTTCAGTGAGCCATCTTGCTCTTCCCAATCTTGTTCATCTGTAAATATCAGCCAATAACTTGCTTCTTGTCTACATTGCAGCTTCTGGGGGAGGTTAACTGAGACCACACTGTGTAGACGATACAAAACTAGGAGGATATGATAAACTAATGAGCATAAGTTGGTTCCCCCAGATGAGGTCTTCTAAGTAGTTATTGTCCTTGGCATTGGGTAAGTGTTGGGTTGCATAGATTTCCTGTCTATCTGTCATCTACATATTTAGATAACAAAGCACTGTGTTTAATTTTATAGAAGTATTTATAGCTTAATCAATTAAGGCAATCAAATATACATGTAAAAAGCTTGGCAACTGAACTCTCGAGGGCACTTTTTCCGAATGATTTAAGCATCATAAATACAGATTATATAACTTTTGCATAATCACTTCTACCAAACAAATGAAGGGCTGGACACAGGCCATGAATTAAGTCAAAACAGAAAACTTCCAGGTCTACAGAATGCCTCTGAGATCCCAAGAATGAATTCACTTCCTCATTTTTCTGAAAGAGGGGAAGGAGCTTCAAAATTCTTGTCTTTTAGATCAAAGACTCTAAAAACCAAAAAGACAAGCCACTTCCAGACTGAGGGTTTCCTTCATTTATTTGTTTACTTATTTACTCATGACGGTGTACATGCATGTGGCATGTGTGCAGGCACACATATACCACAGTGTGCATGTGGAAGTAAGAGGACAATTTGAGGGCAACAGTCCTCTCTTTCCACTAAATGAATAGTATGGACAGAACTCAAGCTGTAAGTCTTGGTGATAAGCACCTTTATCCACTGAACCATCTTGCTGGACTCTCCTCACACCCTTATTTTTTTTTTTTTTGAGGACTTTTTGATGTAAGTAGGGTCTAACTGCTACACGCCCCTTCACGAGAGTACGGTTTCTGTGGCCACCTGTGCTTGAAGGTTCTGTGTGTGTTGGAAGAATGCTGCCATTTCCATTCTGACTGACAGAGTATTTCACCAGGTACTGCAAAAAATATTGTGAGGCCCAGTCTCAAGAACTATTCTCAGCCGGGCGGTGGTGTCGCATGTCTGTAATCTCAGCACTTGGGAAGCAGAGGCAGGCAGATTTCTAAGTTGGAGGTCAGCCTGGTCTACAGAGTGAGTTCCAGGACAGCCAAGGCTATACAGAGAAACCCTGTCCCGAAAAACAACAAACAAACAAACAAACAAAYGAACAAACAAACAAAAAAGAGAATTATTCTCAACTAGGCTCCTCCTAGAGGAGATTATGCACAGAGTCTGGTCAACATTAGCATCTGAAAGTAAGAATTCATATAATTGTCTCCTTGGCTTTCCTTTGAGTCAGCTCTGACATTCAGTCTTGGCTTCATAATTCACTAAGGGCAGGTTATAAAATCCTTCAAAAGCACCTAACATTTAAACTCTTTCGCCTGCCTAGTGCTTGTTGGGTCCCTTTCTCAAAGATGCTGATCCCGGAGATGCTCCCACTCAGTCACCAACTCTGTGTCTGTTTATTTACCAGGAATCCCGGGCTAACAGCCGTCATTAAATTGGCTTCACCATCAAGCAACAGCAGATCAGGCAACAGGTAGGACGAATAATGGAGAATCAAGCTAGGCTATGGCACTAGCTCAAGAACATCACCAGTGAATGGTCCAGGGGCATTCTACTCTTCACTGTTATCACCAGGGAAGAAAAAAAAACAGAATTAAGCATGTTAAGCATGGAAGCATGGTTTCAGTATATGAATCAATGACTTCATAACCCTGATTTTGGAGAGATGGCTCAGTGGTTAAGAGCACTGACTGCTCTTCCAGAGGTCCTGAGTTCAAATCCCAGCAACCACATGGTGGCTCACAACTGTCCGTAATGAGATCTGATACACTCCTCTAGTGCATCTGAAGAAAGTTACAGTGTACTTAGATATAATAATAAATAAATCTTTTTTTTAAAAAAATAATTAAGAGTGTTCATAGTGGCATAGATCTGTAATCTCAGTACTAAAGAGGGAAAGGTAGGGGGACAATTGTTATGAGTCTGGCGTCATTCAGAGATTCAACAGGTTTTTATTCATCTACTGGTACCAGGTCTACACCTGGGACTCAGGACTCCCAAAAGCCAAGCGCAGCCACCTCAGGAGCTTTTAAAGGCAAAGGGCACAGAGTTACATTCTGTCTGTGTGCAAGCCAAAGGTCATCCACGCAAAGCAAGCTATTGTTTACAGAAGCAGAAGTGGCTGTTTTGTTAAATTGTACAAGCCCAGGAGATTACAAAATTAATCAGTAGCAGCCCTTGTCGTTTGGAAGTCCAGTTTTGCTTTATACTTCTCTTAAGTACAGAAAATTTAAACTTTTAAACATAAAGTGAGCCACCAACATCATGTTAACCATCACAATCACCTGTTCACGACCAACCTTGGCCACACACCGAAACTGTTATGAAAGAAAAGGAGGGGCTGTGCTGGACGTTTCTACCTAATTGCTAGTGAAGTCAGTGCAGACACAATAACATGACAGAATGCTTTAGAAATGTTTAAAACTATTAATTATTTTTATTAACTGGTTCACACATGACACGGCATGTGAGTGGTGCTTGGAGAAAACTACATGGAGTCAGTTCTCATCTTCCAAGTCTATATGGGTTCTAGGGATGGAGCTCAGGTTGCCACATTGGCAGCAAGCATCTTTCACTGATGAGCTACCTCACCCAGCCCTAAAGACTTAATTATGTGTGCTGTGTCTTTGCATGATGAGCGCTCTCTCTCTTGCTCTCTCTCTCTCTCTTGCTCTCTCTCCCCACCCCATCTCTTTCCCCCTCTCATTTCCTCTCTTCCTTTCCCTCTCCCTTCCCCCTCCCCCTCACTTTTCCTCTCTTCCTCTCCCTCCCCCTCTCATTTCCTCTCTTCCTCTCCCTCTCCCTTCCCCCTCCCCCTCACTTTTCCTCTCTTCCTCTCCCTCTCCCCTCCTCCTCCCTTTTCCTCTCTTCCTCTCCCTCTCCCTCTTTACACTCTTTTCAGATGGAACCCAAATTTGACACGAAGAGGCTTCCTCAGTTGCTCTCCACATTATTTCCTATGACAAGTCTTTCAGTGAGCTGTGAAGCTGGGCATTTTGGCCAGGGTGGCTGGCCAGCAGGTCAAAAGGATTTGCCTATCTCCGCCTCCCAGTGCTGAGGTTGGCTCCAAGTGTGTGCCACTGTGCCTGCATCTCCCCTAGTGTTGCAGGGAATCAGAGCCAGGTCGAGTACTTCATTCACTGAGCCATCTCTCTAGTCCCCCCCCCCCCCCRTGCTTATAACTTTTGAACACAGTTTGCTTTTTGTTATGTTTACTCTTCCCAATTTTATTTTATTATCATAATTATTTTATCATAAATATTAATTTGTTATAATTAATTTAATAAAAGAACATTCATAAGACAATAAAAATTAATAAATATAACGATATATGGTATAACATACAATTATGAATAATATACTGAATATATAATAAATAATATAAAATATAAAAGTAAAGATATATAATGTATATATACATATTCTACATGTATATATACACATTTTATATATGTAATATAATGTTATGCATAATATAAAAATATGAACATAAGGTAAAATTATGATAAATTTAATACAATAATAAATTATTTATTATAATTATTTTATTATTATTTCTAATAATAAAGCACTAATTTCCAGTGCTTATTATTTTTGAACACAGATTACTTTTTATCACATTTAGTCTCATGAGATAGGTGTTATTATCTTTCATTTGTAGAAGAAGAAACAAACTCACATATGTATAACAAATGTCTAAAGTTATTTAACAGTGATTATAGGCCCTGAACAAGTCTTGCGCCTTTCCAGTACATTAGCTTCTGCAAATGTCACCTCGGGTACTCATAACACAGGATCTGATTGCAAGCAATAGAAACTGGTATTGGCACATGCAAGCATGTTAATTTTAATTTTGCACCTAATTTTAACTGCACGCGTCATTGAAAAATTAATTCTTCTTGTTTCTATATACAGTGATGGGTTTCCTAATGGCATGTTCATACATATATACCACTATACATACCTTGTTCTGATTTGTGCCCCTCCCCTATTTCTGAGTCCTTGCATGGCCCCAGGGCCTTTACCTGACTTGGGTAGTGAGGGAATAAAGAAAAGGCAGTCAGACAGGCATCTGTGTTAAAACACAGAAAGTCTTGAGATTGGATGGACTGGGCTCTCTGATGAGGGCACAGCACTCAGGAAACTGAGGATTTCTATTGTATACCATTGAACAGAGAGGTGGGATTATTGCATACTGCAGAACAAGGAGATGGAGTTATTTCATATGGATGAACAAAGAGACAGGGTTTATAGTATGTAGCTGGGTCACGGATACAGGAGTAACTAACCTAGGTAGGAGAGGTCCTGTAGAGGACCAGTCTTTAGGCTGTAAATATTTGGGGGGAGGGGCAGAAAGCTATGATGGACATTTTCCATGCACACAATCAACATATGCACACTAGAGCAGTGTTTCTCAACCTGTGGGCCGTGAATCCTTTGGGAGGGTTGACTATCAGATGTCCTACATATCAAATATTTACATTACAATTTGTAACTAGCAAAGCTACGGTTCTGAATTAGCAACAAAATAACATGAAGAACTGTATTAAAGGGTCTCAGGGTGAGAACTGCTGGCCTAGAGGAAGGCTTCGCCATCTCTCCGAGCCTCACAGGAGACGGGCCGGGGTCTGTGGCTTTGGAGTCCTTGACATGTCTGTGTTCATGGCAACAAAACACCTGCACAGAATTTCACTCAACTAGAACTTCCTCTGCTCCCCAAACCCGGCAATTCTGTTTTCCTCTCCTGATGGTTTCCTTTCCCCTAAATAGTCAGCATCTGGTTTTAGACCACATAATCCATTACCTCTTGTTTCCTCCTCTACATTTCTTTTAGACCATTTCCTTTCCTCTTCAGTAGTGTCCTGTCTATGTTCATGTCTTATGCATGTATGTACCTACGTATGTACCTGTGTTTGTACATATTATGTATGTACACATTTAAATCTAGATACCATGTCAGAGAAAAAATATATTTGCTTTTTCTATGTCTGGATTGATTGGTTTAGTACAACGAGTTGCATTCATTTTCCTGCAAATGTCATAATTTCACTATTGTTCATGGCTGAGTAAAATTCCATTTTGTCTTTGTCTCTCTGTCTCTGTTTTTCTCTCTGTGTCTCTGTGTCTGTGTCTGTGTCTGTGTCTGTCTGTCTGTCTGTCTGTCTGTCTGTCTGTCTGTCTGTCTGTCTGTCTCTCTCTCTCTCTCTCTCTCTCTCTCTCTCTCTCTCTCTCTGTGTCTGTCTGTCTCTCTCTCTTCCACACTTGAGATTGGGTTTAATACAAACTGTTATTCTACTACCACACTGTATCCCCAGCCCAATACCACATTTTTTTTGTATATGCACCTGTTGGTGGACACCTAGATGGGTTATGTATCGTAGCTAACGTGAATAGTGCAGTTTTAAAAAATATTGCTTCATTGTTTTGTGTCTGTGTGTTTGTGTCTGTGTGTGCATACACATGTATGTGTGTGTGCATGTGGTTCAAGCATGCCATGCATGTGTGTGGAAGTCAGATAACTTTTACCTTACTGAGGTGGTGTTGCTGTGCTGCATATCCAGGTTAGCTAGATTGGGAATTTGGGGACAATTGTTTTATGTCTGCTTTCCATCATAGAAGTGCTGTGATTACAGAAGCTCACCCCATTCTGGCCTTTTGAGTTTTGGGGAATTGAGCACCAGGTTTGTGCAGCATGTGTTTTTCCTGATGAGCTATCTCCCAAACTCCAAATACTTCAGTTTTTAGCTTCTTGTAAAATGAACCAACAAGATAGTTTTCCTTTAGCTGAGGGTCAAGAAGCCCTGTGAATTCCAGAAATCACAGATAATACTGGCTCCAAATGTTATGTTTTTACACCATATACACATGCACATAGCAACTTATGYCCTGACTAAATACTTGCTATGTATCATGGTCATGCTTTTTGTAATTTGAGATGTAACGAAGAAATGAGTGTGACTCTCTCTTTATCACTTAGATGATCCATTCTTGCCACAGACCTTAGTGACCTCCCCCCCCCCATCTCCTCTCTTTCCCCTTTCTTTTTGAATACAGAAATTTCAACTTTTCACCTGAAGGAAGAATTTTCAGATTCCCTTTGGTGCATGTGGACTGCTAGCATCACACCCCCTCTGTTTGCGGGTTATTCTTAAGTAAACCAAGGGTTACAGGGAAACAAATACTGTGATTTGATGATGATGGTAAGGTCAGATGACAGAGGGGCTCAGAGTTACCAATGGTGGTGTATCTAGTGTGGATACTGTGAACAAAGATTGATTCATATTCTGGGTAAGAGAGTGGGGCAGTGTGAAATGTTATCATGCAAATTTGAACACTCACTGCACACACATAACTGAAAATGTGTGGATTGTTTATTTCTGAAATTTTCTGTGTGATGTTTTCAGAATGTAATATGCTGCTGATACATGAACTGCAAACTGCTGCTAATATAAGAAATGATAGAAAGTGTAAGGAAGCAAGTTTCTGGTGTATTTCATTAGTAGGTTCATCAGAGTCCTACTACACATTCCATCAGAACCACATACTAGACAGATGCATGGTAAAATCCACAATTTCCATCTAGAATATAGCCACGTGATGGTGGTCTACCGTACTAATGATGCCAACCAGATCTTCTCCACATAGGAACTGCTTAATAAGAGTCTGGAATTGCTTCTCAGACTTGTGTAACAGGAACTTCAGCAAAGCATCAACCCATGGCCTTTCTTTAGCTGCCACTTAAGGCACAGGAACTAAATATTCATGATGGCCAAATCTGGTCTGTGCAGAACTCTTTAAACAGAGCTAATGGATTATTGATTTTCTCCAGTCTTGTACTGAGCTGTAAAAGCATCAGTGTTGAGACTCAGGAAAGAGATAGTTTCTTTGTAGAAAATATAAGAAAAGGGAATTATTCCATATAATATTGGATAAATATAAATAACATAATTGTTACAGTTGGTTATTCATGTCTGTGAGTTCTGCATCCATATATTAAAGCAACTGCATCTACAAAGTACTCTAAAAAGTTTTGCTAGCACTTCAGCTGTACAGCCATTTTTTGGTCAGCATTCTTTATATTATATCACTTTATAAATATTTATGTGGCATTTACATTGTATTATGTAAGCAATCTGGTTTCAATTTAAAGTATACACAAGGATATGTACACTGCATTGTCTTGTATAATGGAATTGAGACTCCTAATCTATTCATAGGAGTCCGGTAGCCACCTCCCTTGAACATGGAGTGCTGACTGTATTTTTAGATATTCCAATAAGTCAAAGCGATTTTATTTTTTCCATATCTTCTTCTGCTCCCATCTTTCATCATAGTTAGCTTTTAGATAGAACTGTCATGGTACTAGACAGTAGTTCTCAATATGAGTTTTAGATGAGAAATATCAGTGTAGCTTTAAAAGTATAGATGCCAGGATCCATCATAGGGAATCTGCAAGAGTGAGTTTGAGCGTATCACAGTGATTCTGGGATGTCTTCAGGTTTTAGAAATATGAGCACATACCCACTCTCACTGACCCTGTCTAATGGCTGCTTTTAGTAAAATAAAATATTTTAGTCAAATACATAGAATAGAATTTTCTTCACTTCTTGCTTAGGACTGAAGGCATTTGAAGTCTAAGTACTGTTTCCCCAATGATTTATAGTACTATAGGGAACATTTTATACATTTTCTTCTTTTATATGGGGATTCAGTCTTCATTACAGTCCTCTTGGCTCATAACCTAGAACATGCTGGGAAAATATTCAGGAACCATTCCCCGCCCATTAGTTGGTCAGGGCACTCAGCACCTGTGATGATATCATACATATTCAGAGGATATGTGTGAATGTTGGTCTTTTTCCTCCAACCTAATGTATACATCTAAAATTGTGCATTACTGACCTTGAAAATTCTGAATCCATTTTAGATAACAGAGAGGATTGGCCACCATGCATACATACTGGGAACAGGCTGAAAATGGTTTTGGTTTTTTTTTTTTTGAAATGTTCCACCATTTCACAACTTTTGACACTGGACATACTTATAGAAACTAGATTTTTCAAATGAGAGAAAATATAATTTCTGAGTCTCATGTATTTTGTTTAATTGGATATCCAGTTCCATCCATTTTTGAAAATAATACATTTTCCTTTTCCTTTATGATTTAATAGTTTAATAAAACTTCATTGTAAATATATGCTATATTTTCTTTTTC
This sequence comes from Apodemus speciosus, assembly GCA_002335545.1. Lineage (NCBI taxonomy): Eukaryota > Metazoa > Chordata > Mammalia > Rodentia > Muridae > Apodemus > Apodemus speciosus. Next base: position 38,563 of record BDUI01002131.1, on the reverse strand, counting down.
CAGTTGCTGGTTAATAAGCATTTATGTTAGCTTTATATCTTGGGTATTTTGGATAGTACCACTGTAAACATGGGTTCACAAACATCTCTGTTGCAACCAGTAGTTTAAAAATAAAGTAACATATGCAATCACATTGATTTAAATATATTAAAATATCTTTTAAGTGTATCTTTATTTTGGCAAGGGGTTTTGTATCATTCATGATGAGTAAAGATCCCCTTCTGTAACACATAGTTGTAAAATGCCAGTGTTGAAGGCACTTGCTCAAACATATCTGGAATCTGCTACATTTAACTAAGCTTCCCAAAGGTAAGGACATAGCTAAGTCAGCATTCACTGCTTGACAATGAATGGATGTCAATGAAATCATTACTGAAAGAAAATGGGATATGGACATTAGGTGGAAGGACATTGCCTGCTAGGTTTGCACTGCTGACCCCAGGAAATTATATTTCTTGGCACTTCTGCCCAGAATTTTACTTCCTGTCTTGGCAGACAAGTGCACATACAGAAAATGGTTCAACAAAAGCACAAGATGTTCGCTAACTGTTCAGGTAAATGAAAATGATGTAAACGTGGCACATTAGTGCTCAGTTCACTGAATGCAAAACAGATCATGACTGGAGTCCTCCCTCCCCTCCCCCCTCACACACGCACTTTATATTTCTACCAAAACAAATCCAGTAAGCATTATTGGCATTAATATACTCCATCTTGAGGAAGTAACTTTCTTGCTCAAGACATGTTTTATAGTTTCTTTTGCTGAGAGTTTTCCCTTTTGAAAGTACAATGGTGCTTTCATAAGTCCAGCAATGCTTGTAGGTAAGGCCTAACCAGTCTTTCTTTTTGAGATATTGTTGCAAAAAGGAGTGAAATAAATAAAATCTATCTTGATTATTGGAACAAATCAATCTCATCCACTTAACCTTCTAAAGGAAACATGGAGTCTCTTTTAGAGATTACTTAGCTGCCCAATGCCACTTTTTATCTGTCAGCACAATATTGGATGCTAGGGAAATCATGATCATTGTGGTAGCACTCTGTCCACTTGGGAGAATATAGAATTACCTAGAAGACAAGCCTCTGGGCACACCAGTGAGGAATTTTCTAGAGCAAGGCTAGCTTCTGAGGATGAATAAAATCAACATCATCTCTAAGTACTTTGCATCGTTCTCCAGATAAGTCAGATTAGACTTGAATAATCTATATTATCATCTCTGGAATAATCCTTGAAGTGCCTAAAAAAGTGAAAACAATTTACATGGTAATAAATGGGAACATAAATAAACTAATGTTTGCAACATTACATAAACAACATACACAAATGAAATAATCTTTACAGAAAGTAACAAAACTAGACCAACCTATGAGTCAACTAACCAACTAAGCAACCCAACCTAACCCAATAAGTTAACATCCCAAACAATCCCAAACAATTCAACCAACCAACCAATCAACCAATCAACCAACCAACCAACTGACTAACCAATCTGTCAGCTAACTAACCAATCAGCCAGCCAAAGCAGCAGCCAACCAACCAATTAACCAATGCAACCAACTAATCAATTAGTTGATCAATCTTCCGGCAACCAAACAATATACAAAAAGGCCCAGTGAACAGAGTTTGTGTTAAGATGGTTAGTTACTTAGACTCTGACCACATCAATGATCAGTAACCACATTAAATGAATGTCAAGAGAGCAGATAGTCCAAACAACAACAACGACGATGACGACGAGGACAACGACGACGACGACGATGATGATGATGATGACGACGACGACAGCAGCAGCAACAAAACAATAACAAAACTCCCCTAAGCCCCAAAAGATTTCAGAATGGATAAAAACATGGATCCCAGATGTATGATCTCCAAAGAGTCACATTTAAAACAGGACTGTGGAGTAATTACAACAAAAGAATGAGCGGGAAAAAGAAAGTGGCCTTGCCACTACCATGTCAGATGAAGTCAGCATAAAAGGCAAAAGAATTGTACTTGACAAAAAATTGTAATAAAAATAGCTGTAATGAGCCGGGCAGTGGGGGCGCACACCTTTAATCCCAGCACTTGGGAGGCAGAGGCAKGTGGAATTCTGAGTTCGAGGCCAGCCTTGTCTACAAAGTGAGTTCCAGGACAGCCCAAACTACACAGAGAAACAGTGTCTCAAAAAAAAAAAAAAAAAACCCAAAAAAAAATAGCTGTAATGTGTGAGGAAGTTAATTTTGATAGAACAGCAATAGAAAGTACACACATTTTCTACCAGACAGAAATGTTAGCGTATGCTTTTGTAAATAGCATAGGAAACAATAATTTCACTATTTTGTGTATAGAGACTCTCAAAACAATGTGGTTTCCTTTCTAGTATGGTTGACTGAGTTTCGCTTATTTATTGATGACATTTCAGGAAAGTCTGTAACTGGTAACATTCAAGATCTTCATGCAATTACTTTTGAAAGAATAAATGAATGAATAGAATCAGGGGAAATTTTTTATGGGCTCGCTTTGGTCTTTGTTTTGTCTCTACACTTCTTATGCCAAGGCTCCACTGAAAGTAGCTTGAGAAATACTATCCAGCTGGGAACATTATATTATGACTCTATGTGGACTGGCATACACTTTAGATATGTTTTTCATTACTGTGAGAAACACCTAATCTAAAGGACTTAATAGAGGAAAGATTTAACTTGGCTCCTGATTTCAGAAAGATTCCAGCCCATCATGGTGGTAGCCATGTATTGCAGAGGCTCTCCCACAGTGGTAGAGCAAGAAACAGGACACACTGGCAGAACCTGGGCCAGGGATAACTTTCAAAGGTGTCCCAAGGGACATCTGTCTGCCAGCCAGACTCCACATGCTAAAAGCTCCACAGCCTTTAAAGTAACTTCATAAGCTGGGGAGTAGTCTGTGGTTGACATTTCAGATCTAAACTTTAATAGTACTGTGGACAGGCAGAATATTCCTTTTAAGCCAAGCTCCTGGTAATGTAAGCATTCAACCACAGGATGTCATCTTACCAAACCCACCATGCATGAATCAAAATTTCAGCTTAAGATGACTCTCCAAAATGCAGCACTTACTTTCCTCCAAACATCATAAAGACAGCATGAAAACAGAATAAAGTGGAAGACATAATTTTAACCAATGTGGATAAAATACCTTACTAAGCATACATACAAACTCCATGGAAAGGGCTTACACAAATGAGAAGCCCAGATAGTTATACTTGATTAAATTCACAACAAATCTGACTTTTTCTGCCATGTTGTAAGAGTCCATGAACATTTGTTGARTGGATGTTAAAAATGAATGATTGACTCCCAGTAGGAGTCAGTAGGAACCTCCTGAAGGTTTCAGGCTAAGCCAGCCTGAAAACCAGGGATGCTGCCCACAGACTTTGTCCTGTTCCCTCCCCTTCCTTCTTCCAACTATATGGAGATGATAGAGGTCCTTAAAGAAGAAATAAATAAATCCCTTAAAGAAACCAAYGAAAACACAAACATTAAAGGAAATTAATACATCCTTTGAAGACCACCAAGAAAATATAAACAATTGAAGGAAAAATGAATGAAACTGTTTAAGAAAATGGAAGCAGTAAAGAAAACACAAACTGAGAGAACTCTGGAAATGAAAAAAACTAGGAATTCAAACAAACTAGAGAGGCAAGCTTCAGAAACAGAATAAAAGAGATGGAATATGGACTATCAGGCATTGAAGATACAATAGAAGAAGTGGATAACTCAGTCAAAGAAAACTGTCAAATCTGAAGTATTTCTGACACAAAACTTTCAGGAAATATGGGACACTATAAAAAGTTCAAACCTAAGAATATTAGGAATAGAAGGGGAAGATTACCAGCTCAAAGGCCCAGAAAATATTTTCAACAAAATCACAGAAGAAAATTTCCTAACCTAAGAAGAACATACCCATCAAGATACAGGAAACATATGGAACATTAAATAGATTGGATCAGAAAAGAAAGTCCCCTTACTACATAATAATTAAAACACTAAACATGCAAACAAAGAAAGAATATTAAAAGCTACAAGGGGAAAAGGCCAAGTAATATATAAAGGCAGACCTACTAAAAATTATACCTGATTTCTCAATGGAGAGTCTAAAAATCCAGAAGGTTCTGCAGATTTGAAGAGACCACAGATGCTAGCCTATATTACTATAACCAGCAAAACTTTCAATCACCATTGATGGAGAAAATAAGATAGTCTGTGATAAAATTAACCACTAGATAAAAATCCACCAGAGTGAAGCTTCTATTCCAGCAAGCCCTGAAAATTCTAACATAGATACACTATAGATACATTAAGCAATATGTATTTATAAATCCAGTTTTATAGAATGTGCTAGAAACGAAAATTCCAACATGAGGGGGTTAAACTCACCCATGAAAATACAGGAAATAATAATTTCAAATCAACAAAAACAAAAAAAGGGACACATTCATGCACACACACCACCATCAACATCATCACCACCACCAGAAAACAAAAAACGAAAAACAAAAATGGACCATCATTGATCAGTGGCATCTCCCAACATCAATGTTCTTAATTCCTCCAATAAAAAGGCACAAATAGGCTGAAGAGATGGATCAGCAGTTAAGAGCACTGACTGCTCTTCCAGAGGTCCTGACTTTAATTCCAATCAACCACATGGTAGCTCATAACCATCTGTAATGGGATCCAATGCCCTATTCTGGCATGTCTCGAGACAGCTACAGTGTACTCAGATACATTAAATAAATAAATAAATCGTTAAAAAGATACAAACTAACAAAATGGATATGAAAATAGGATCTATCCTTCTGTTGCATCTAAGAAACATACCTCAACATTAAGGATAGACATTATCTTAGAGGAAAGGGTTGGAAAGAGACATTATGGAAATGGACCTAAGAAGAAAYTGGTGTAGACATTTAAGTGTCTAACAAAATGACTTCAAACCAAAAATAATCAGAAGAAATAGAGAAGGACACTATACACTCAACAAAAATCCACCAAGATGATTTCAATTTTTTACCTCTATTTTCCAAACACAAGGGCATCCAAGTTTGTAAAAAAAAAAAAAAAAAGCTTAACTCACATATTGATCTCATTGTCTGATATTTGGCAGGTGTCATTATCCCACTTTCACCAAAGGACATTTCATCTAGATAAAAGCTAAACAGAGAAACCCTAGATCTAACAGACACTATAAAACAAATGGATCTAACAGACTAACAGATATTTATAGAAATTCCCCACACACAAAAGAATATGCCATCTCAGCACCTCATGGAACTTTCTCCAAAACTGACCATATACTTGGACACAAAGCAAGTTTCAACAGAATCAAGAAAATTGAAATAACTTCTTGCATCTTATCAGCTCACTATGGATTAAAGGTGGATATCAACAACAGAAACAACAGAAAGCCTAAAGACTCATGAAAACTCTCTACTAAATGAAAAATGTGTCAAGACAGAAATAGAGAAAATAGTCTTTCTAGAATCCAAAGAAAAGGAATACACAGCATACCCAAACTTATGGGACACAATGAAAGCAGTGATAAGAGCAAAGTTCATAGCACCAGGAACCTAAATAAAAAATTGGAGAGATCTCATATTAGCAGCTTAACCACACACTCAAAACCTCTAGAACAAAGAGAAATAATCACACCAAAGAGGCATAAACTGCAGGAAATAATTAAACTGAAGCTGAAAACAATAAAATAGAAACAAAGATAACAATACAAGGAATCAATGAAAGAAAGAAAGAGTTAGTTCTTTGAGAAAAATCAGCAATATAGACAAATCCTTATCCAAACTATCTAAAAGACAAAGAGAGAATATTCAAATTATCAAAATTAGAAACAGATCAAGGACATCCAGTAATCCTAAGAACACACTTTAAAAACCTCTACTCCACAAAACTGTAAAATCTAAAGGAAGTGGGTAATTTTCTTAATAAGTAAATCAAAGTTAAATCAAGACCAGATAGACAATTTAAGTATATCTATAACCAGTAATGAAGTAGAAACAGTCATTAAAAGTCTCCCAAACAACAAAAGACCAAGGCCAGATAGTTTTAGTGCAGAATTTTACCACATTTTCAAAGAAGACATAGTGCCAGTACTTCTCAAATTATTCCACAAAATAGAAGCAAGGAACCTTGGCCAATTCATCTTATGAGGCTAGAGTTACCCTGATCCCCAAACCACAGAAAGACTCAACAAAGTAAAAGAATTACAGAATAATTTTCCTTATGGATATAGATGCCAAAGTACCCAATAAAGCAAACTGAATCCAATGAACACATCAAAACGTTACCCACCATGATCAAGTAGGTTTCATCCTAGAGATGCTGGGGATAATTCAATATTTGAAAATTGGTAAATGTAATTCCTGATACAAACAAACTGAAAAAAAAAAAACCCCACAGAATCATCTCATTAGATGCAGAAAAAGCCACTGACATGTTAAAAAAAATTCTTTCATGATAAAATTCCCAGAGAGACTAAGTATACAAAGGACATACCTAAACATAATAAAAGCAAATTACAGCAAGCCTATTGCCAACATAGAAATTAATGGAGAGAAACTTAAAACAATTCCTTTCTTGCCTCTTGATCATAGCCACTTGTGTCAGGCAGGAGTTCTGGCCCTGGGGTCATTAAAGCAGGAGAGCTGGCCCTGACCCTCCCTAGCTCAGGAGAGTGGGCCCATGGCTCTGATTGGAGGGGGTTGGGGGGAGGTGGTGTGGGAGGGTGGGGGCTGGGATGGGGGGTGGTTGCTGCTTAGGCAGCTCTGAGGGCATGAGGGCTGGAGAGCCAGTGCACAGATTAGCTTAGATATCTATCAGACCCAGATCCAAGGCTTTGAATTGGCCTACCCCAATGTGTACTCCATCAAACTGCTAGAGTGTGTGAAGGGGCTGGTCCTATAGATCCAAGACTACAGCATCTCCATGAGACATGGACACAACAGGATATCTGAGAGGAGTCCCATTACTGTCCCATCTAGCYGCAGCCAGAGGCTTCATGCCAGACAAATGAGTCATTGCAATGAACATTTGCAAGCAAAAACAATGGAATACCAAAGGACATACTGTGGGACATACTGTGACACATTAAAGCTTCCACAATAAGATTTCTTTTTCTCTCTTGGGGGAGGGCAGGTACAATGGTCAGATAGATGAGTGGGATTGGTGTGCATGGTGTGAAATTCAAAAAGAACCAATACAAAGTTTTTTAAAAAAATCATGAAATTTGTAGGCAAATGCATGAAACTGGAAAATAATCATCCTGAGTGAAGTAACCATAACCTAGAAAGACAAATATAGTATGTATTCACTTATAAGTGAATATTAGCTGTTATGTATCTGTTAAGCAAAGTATAATTCATAGACCCAGAGAGATTAGATAAAGGGGATGGGTCTAATGGGGGACATATGCATCTCGCTGGGAAGGGGAAATAGAATAGAGTTTATGGTCAGACAGGGGATGGGAATGGGAGGGATCATGTGTGTGGGAGGAGATAGGATGGAAGGAGAGAATATGGCAAGAGATGCCTGGAACTGGGGAGGCATTTGGTATAAACTGTGGAAATCTGGAACAGTGAAAACTTCCTGAAATCTATGAAGGTGGTCTTAACGAGGATTCTAGTTGTAGCGGATACAGAGTCTCAACTGGACATCTCTTCTAGCCAGACAAGTCTTCCAGAGGAGAACTGGGTTGTGCTCAGTGTTGTAGAGGGCTGCGAAGTGCTAC
>BDUI01002130.1:64929-77912 GCA_002335545.1 Apodemus speciosus | reverse complement strand
TYYTTWWWAAAAAAAAATGTGAAGATTATACTTTTTTACTATTTGTGGAACTCAGAAGTATAAAAGCACAGAACACAGTTTTCAGAAGAGCAGTTTCACCCATTTATGGTAATATTTTCATATTAGAATATAATTAAGTCATGTGTAGTCAGAGAACAAAAGAAACTTCAAGAAAGCACACACAGCAAGGAAACTGTATGAAGGGAGAACACACTTGGACTAAAGACCGTGCAAAGTTCCAGTTTAAGAATATGTGATGAGTATTTGTTAAAGACTTCAAACGCATGCTCTGTTCAAATACAGCTTTTTCTTACATGTAACAAGATGCGTCTGTGCCTGCTGTATGAAGCAGATAAAACCTACACAGACATATAATTTCAGATATATGCTATTTTAAATATGCACTCTGTGGATTTATCATTTTATCCTTGCAGCAGGAAAGAAAACGAGGCATAAAATACATTGTGACATTTAAGAATTAAATGGGACAAATGAATCTTTCACCAAATATAAACAACTTAGACTCTTCCAAGTACAAAGATGTACACTTCACATAAACTCTAATATTGCAACTGTTTCTCAATTTTATAAGCATACCTAAAGCCAAAGGGACTCATCCTTCCTTCCAATGACTTTTGTTGTGACAGGAGTTCACAAGGCTAAGTTTAATATTTAAACAAGCAACCCCATGGCCAAGTAGATACCAGCTGTTAGAGGTATGGCCTACAATTACCGTATGTACTATATATGAAATGAAACTAGCAATGAATCTGCTGCCACAATTTTGCTGTGAATGACAGAAGTGATGATGCTACTAAAAAAACTACTTTTAGCTCAAGAAGATTCAGAGGATGACAAGCAGACAGGGGATTTTCTAATAGAAAAGGTAATTATTGACAAAAACAGAAAGCACTTTTTTTTTCTCTATGTGGGAATGCTATGGAACATTTATTTGAAACAAAGGACAAGAGCAGAGCTATGTAATCTAATTCCCGGTAACACTTTAAAAAAAAAAAAAATCGACACCAAAGCAGTTTTAAAGATTTTAAATGCAGCCTACACGGGTCAAACAAAACCTAGGACTGCTGCTGCTCTGCCCAGCACTTCAGTCCTGCCAAGGTCAGATACAAATACTGGTGGTCCCAAGAGACTGAAATAGATCATTTTGAAATCAAACATTAAGAAACAAAACAAATCAAGATGCTTCAGTAACCATATGTCCAACTCAATCAACTTAAATGTGTTTTATTTGCTTCCCACCAACAAATCTTTATTTCATTAATGAAAGCAGTAAATCATCCACATTCACCTTCCTTGCCCAGTAATTCAAAAGGAAAAACCCAAAAAAGATTAGTAAAGAAAAATGTAGGAACTGACATCCCCTAAATTTTTACAAAATATGTTTAAGGTTGAAAAATGTTTAAGTTTGTAATTCCTAGTAGGCAAACATTATCTGAATGAACACTCTAATGGCAAACCACTGTAAAACGCCTCAGCCAGCCGCATTCGATGCAGATGCAGAGGGTAGGGATTATCTTCGAAGCGCCCAGCTCTCCGGGTGAGGTCAGAGGTACGCTGGTTTGTATTATTGCAACCTCCAGTAAGTGAGCTAAGCTGTTCTTCACTCAGCAAGGGTTCTGACATTACGATTGACCTCCAAACTTGGCTGACAATTTACTGATGAGACTCATAACCTTTGGGTTGCTCTGATATTTTGACATATTTGCTGGGTTCTGGGCCACATCCTGGAAAGCCACCATGACTTCTGGGTCCTGAAGAAGAAAAGAGAGGTTTGAATTTTTAGCTTCATCTGGGTTTTATACCTTATTTTTAAAAAGTGGCCAATGGATGAACTTTAAGATTTAGAATACTAAATACCCAACTGACAAATCACTGTAAAATGCTTCAGCCAAATTTGATATACCAGGGTAGGGTTGGGTTATCTTTGAAGCGCCCCAGTTCATCGAGCTTAATTCTGTAACATGAACTAAAGATAATAAAAAAGAAAGCACATATAACATGGATACAAAGNTTCTAGCAGTTTTATTTCTCTGGATAGTTAAAGCACAAATGCAATTTGCAGTATTCATATGCTTTTACTTATACAAGCTATAAATTCTCGCTTGTTTTAAAACTTCAAAATGAAAGGGCATACGTAAATTATTTCATAGGTTCATCTCCTCTACATTCTCCCAGCATATGTAAGACAGCAAGAAGAAGGCTTCCTGAGCTGCTTTTAAGAATAAAGGCCAACTAGAACTTTCTTTCATAACATTAGAAACAATCATGGAGATGGACTATGTCCCAGTAAACAGCACTTACATAGTATGTGTGAGGCCCCAGTCCAATCCCCAGAACACGAAAGGGAAAAAACCCAAATAAAGCATACATGTAACTTTATAAATAGTAATAAGGCAAATATATATAATATATTATGAAGCTTATTAAATGACATCCAAATTATGACTTATTAATGTAATTATATAGCTGTATGTCCTTTCTTTCAACAAAGGTTGGAAACAAATAGGTTCCAATGGATAAAACCAATTGTGTAATAGTTTCCTCCAGAATTGAAACAGTTCAACCAGCAGGAAAAGGCTCTCAAGAAGGTAAACAACTAAAAATTGCTTTAGGAAGTCCCTGAAACTGAGCAGGTTAGCTTGGTCCCCTCAAGAGCCAAGCTGTACAGACTCTGGGACCAGTGGAGCTGCCTAGAAGAAGCAGAAATCAGCTAAACTGCCTGGAAGAGGTCACCTGGAAAGGTCGCTCTAACCTGTGGAGCTGCCAGCAGGCAGTACAGTGAGCGACCTCCAGGCTCCCAGCTTCGTGAGCTGCATGTGATCCATGCTGCGGTGGGCTTTGGGGATGCAGCTGCCTGAGTCATTTCTGCTCCTATAAATAATCCCTCATCCATATTCCTGTAAATAACCCTGATAAAATTCATGGTTTGCCAAGATGAATTTTATATTGCACTATCAATCTGGGGTGAGTAAATTTGTGTAGTATCTCCCCAGAAAAAGTTTTATCATACACCAATATACAAATATATAGGCTGGAGAGATGGCTCAGCGGTTAAGAACACGGACTGCTCTTCCTGAGTTCAACTCCCAGCAACCACGTGGTCGCTCACAACCATCTGTAATGAAATCTGATGCTCTCTTCTGGTGTGTCTGAAGACAGCTACAGTGTACTCATATACATAAAATAATTAAATCTTAAAATATATAGATATATAGAGAGATATAGATAGATAGATAGATACACACACACACATACACACACACACACACACACACACACACACACACACACACACACACACACACGGGAACGAAACCAGGAAAAACAAGACTATTAAGAATACTGGAACAATAGCCAGGCATGGTGGCGCACCCCTGTAATCCCAGCACTTGGGAGGCAGAGGCAGGTGGATTTCTGAGTTCGAGGGCTGCCTGGTCTACAGAGGGAGTTCCAGGACAGCCAGGACTACACAGAGACCGTGTCTCGGGGAAAAAAAAAAAAAAGAATACTGGAACAAACGATCAAGAATCTCTACATTTCTATAATACTAGGGTATAATTAAAAACAGGTAGAATTATCCCCTTAAGATAAGACTATGTAGCCAATTTTGAAGTTTCGTTTTTTTTTTAAACTTTTTACTTTAAGGTGAAAGTCCTCCTACTTCAGCCTCCTGAATGCAGGGATTACAAATGAATCCACAATGCACAGACAGAATTTTTTTTTTAATAGCCATGAATTTGCTGTTAGAAAGAAGAATCCTACAGGGAGGAACTAATACTCACACAAAATAATACTATCGCGTTTTAATAAGCCTGGCCAGAAAATTCAGTTTGCATGGGAGAGGAGTTTGTGCTGCTGGGAAGTGCTGTGTAAGTCATACTCTTGGCCCAAATTTGCAAATTTCAAATGAACAAACATGTAAATTAGTGCAACATTAAGTTCACTTAAGATGAAAAACAAAAAGAACAGAATAAAAGTAAAGACTCCCCCACAGCCATCAGGCAAAGAAAAATGCCCTAAAATTCAAACTAGAGGAATTTACCCTCTGGACTCTCTCATGCTCTTCTCGCGCCTTCTTCACCCTTTCTATTCGTTCTTTGATCTCTCGCTCTTCTCGTTTTCGCTCATACTTTCTCCGATGTTCAGCAATTTTTTGAGCCTGAAAAAAAAAAGCATAGGAAATAAGTTTACCTGCAGTGTTTGATAAAGCAAGTGAAGTCTGTTAAGAGTTACTTCATGGCCTTCATGGTGGCACATGCCTTTAGTCACAGCACTCAAGAAGCAGAGGCTGGCAGGTCTTGAGTTCCAGGACATCCTGGTCTACAAAGTGAGTTCCAGGACAGCCAGGGCTATACAGAGAAACCCTGCTTCAAACAAATACACACAAAAAAGATGACTTGTTTAATATATAGCTCTAAGAAATGACAGATTCATCTTAACAGAAATATAAACACCAAACTCATAGAAACTGGAGAGAGAGAGACTAAGGTGATCCTACCCTACCCTGTGGAGCTATAGGCAACAGATCGCTGACAGTGGAGTGGTGGGTTTATACACTGTGTAAAGACTGTCTCTGTATTATACAAATGCGGATTTCTGAATCAGCAGATCTGATTACAGACCAGACTTTGGTACTGCTAAGTATCATCTGTTCTGTTTTATAAACACTTCCTCTCTTACCTTCTGATTGGTAAAATAAAAAGCTGAGGGACTACAGTAAAGGCAGGAAGTAGACGGTAGGACTTCCAGAACAGATAGGAACTCTGGGAAAAAAGAGTGGGAGGACTGATGAAGGAAGAAACAGGCAGGTACTAAAGAGGAGAGGTAACGAGCCAGGTGGCAGAATTTAGAATAAAATAAATGGATTAATAAGTTGCGAGCTAGCTGAGAACAAGCCTGGCTATGTAAGACCTGGGAATTCATAAGTCCATGTCACTATTCGGTAGCTGCCAGTCTCAAAGAAAGTCCAATTACAGTAGAGGAAGAGGCATTCTCTTCAGTTGTGTGGCCACTGGTAAGGCGCCCATCCACACTCCTGAAAATATCCTCATCCACACTCCCTTAAGGAAACCCTAATAAAACTCAATGGGTCCAAAAAAAAAAAAAAAAAAAAGGTAATGGAAAGTTAAGAATGAATAAAATACATCATGTGCATGTAAATGAAAACCATCAGCAGGGCAGTGGTGGCGCACGCTTATAATCCCAGCACTCTGGGAGGCAGAGGCAGGCGGATTTCTGAGTTCGAGGCCAGCCTGGTCTACAGAGTGAGTTCCAGGACAGCCAGAACTACNAGAACAAAAGAAACTTCAAGAAAGCACACACAGCAAGGAAACTGTATGAAGGGAGAACACACTTGGACTAAAGACCGTGCAAAGTTCCAGTTTAAGAATATGTGATGAGTATTTGTTAAAGACTTCAAACGCATGCTCTGTTCAAATACAGCTTTTTCTTACATGTAACAAGATGCGTCTGTGCCTGCTGTATGAAGCAGATAAAACCTACACAGACATATAATTTCAGATATATGCTATTTTAAATATGCACTCTGTGGATTTATCATTTTATCCTTGCAGCAGGAAAGAAAACGAGGCATAAAATACATTGTGACATTTAAGAATTAAATGGGACAAATGAATCTTTCACCAAATATAAACAACTTAGACTCTTCCAAGTACAAAGATGTACACTTCACATAAACTCTAATATTGCAACTGTTTCTCAATTTTATAAGCATACCTAAAGCCAAAGGGACTCATCCTTCCTTCCAATGACTTTTGTTGTGACAGGAGTTCACAAGGCTAAGTTTAATATTTAAACAAGCAACCCCATGGCCAAGTAGATACCAGCTGTTAGAGGTATGGCCTACAATTACCGTATGTACTATATATGAAATGAAACTAGCAATGAATCTGCTGCCACAATTTTGCTGTGAATGACAGAAGTGATGATGCTACTAAAAAAACTACTTTTAGCTCAAGAAGATTCAGAGGATGACAAGCAGACAGGGGATTTTCTAATAGAAAAGGTAATTATTGACAAAAACAGAAAGCACTTTTTTTTTCTCTATGTGGGAATGCTATGGAACATTTATTTGAAACAAAGGACAAGAGCAGAGCTATGTAATCTAATTCCCGGTAACACTTTAAAAAAAAAAAAAATCGACACCAAAGCAGTTTTAAAGATTTTAAATGCAGCCTACACGGGTCAAACAAAACCTAGGACTGCTGCTGCTCTGCCCAGCACTTCAGTCCTGCCAAGGTCAGATACAAATACTGGTGGTCCCAAGAGACTGAAATAGATCATTTTGAAATCAAACATTAAGAAACAAAACAAATCAAGATGCTTCAGTAACCATATGTCCAACTCAATCAACTTAAATGTGTTTTATTTGCTTCCCACCAACAAATCTTTATTTCATTAATGAAAGCAGTAAATCATCCACATTCACCTTCCTTGCCCAGTAATTCAAAAGGAAAAACCCAAAAAAGATTAGTAAAGAAAAATGTAGGAACTGACATCCCCTAAATTTTTACAAAATATGTTTAAGGTTGAAAAATGTTTAAGTTTGTAATTCCTAGTAGGCAAACATTATCTGAATGAACACTCTAATGGCAAACCACTGTAAAACGCCTCAGCCAGCCGCATTCGATGCAGATGCAGAGGGTAGGGATTATCTTCGAAGCGCCCAGCTCTCCGGGTGAGGTCAGAGGTACGCTGGTTTGTATTATTGCAACCTCCAGTAAGTGAGCTAAGCTGTTCTTCACTCAGCAAGGGTTCTGACATTACGATTGACCTCCAAACTTGGCTGACAATTTACTGATGAGACTCATAACCTTTGGGTTGCTCTGATATTTTGACATATTTGCTGGGTTCTGGGCCACATCCTGGAAAGCCACCATGACTTCTGGGTCCTGAAGAAGAAAAGAGAGGTTTGAATTTTTAGCTTCATCTGGGTTTTATACCTTATTTTTAAAAAGTGGCCAATGGATGAACTTTAAGATTTAGAATACTAAATACCCAACTGACAAATCACTGTAAAATGCTTCAGCCAAATTTGATATACCAGGGTAGGGTTGGGTTATCTTTGAAGCGCCCCAGTTCATCGAGCTTAATTCTGTAACATGAACTAAAGATAATAAAAAAGAAAGCACATATAACATGGATACAAAGAAGTACAAACTACTATTTCCTAAAATGAAATTCTAAAATCTTGACCTTTAAGCTGGGACTCAACAGGTAAAGAGCATACAGCTTATAACCAATAGTATGTAACTCTAAAGTTCAGGGCATCTGGTAGCACAAATGGGCACCTGCACAGATTTCATACATGTAAATRCAAGCCCATGCATATGTACTACAGTAAGATAGGAGCCAGAGAGATGGTTGTCCCTGAGAAGAAGCTGGCTTGGGTTCCCAGTGAACACAAAAGGCTCCAACTCCAGTTTCAGGAAGTCTGATACCTTCTGATCTCCAAGGGCACTCACTGCTTGCATGACATGCACAGATGTATATATATGCAAATAAATGGTTCACACACATAAGCTAAAAATAAACAAACCTTTAAAAACTTAAATCTCAATTCAGAAAGAAAACACCACACTGCAAAATTAGCTAAGTGATAACTAAGAGAAAAAAATAGTGAAGTGTGCTGTCCTCACACCAAAGTAGAAAAGAAACGCGTGGATGGAGTTCATTCTTCCAAATCTTACCTGCATGGCTGCGAGAACCTCTGGATCACTGAGGATTTCATTGAGTCCAGGCATTCCTGCCATTCCTGCCATTCCTGGCATTCCTGCCATCCCTGGCATGGCCCCTCCCATTCCAGGCATTCCTCCAGGAAAGTTACCAGGCATTCCCCCAGGAAAACCACCTATAGGAATAAACAAAATAATTATGGACACCCCGACAAGTTTCTATTAGCCCTCTCCAACAGTCAAGTGCACATATAAACCGTAAGGACAGCACCAGGCAGTCCATAGGCATTCCCGAGCACAGCAGCTGTGGAACTTCTAATTCTTCCTAACAGTTAAAGCTGTAAATCAGATTTCACTACATATTGGACTTGTTTTTCATTACTTAGAACTACTTAACAAATTAATCTTGCCTTAAAAATAAAGAATCACTAGGTGTGACAGCACACCCCTTTAATCCCAGCATTCAGGAAACAGTGGCAGGATGATATCTGTGTGTTCAAGGCCAGTCTGGTCTACAGAATGAGTTCCAGGGCAGCCATTGCTACACAGAGAAACTCTGTCTCAAAAAAGAAACAATAAATAATTAATCAACACATGTTGGTGGTCCCAAACATTAATACCAGGTGTGTCAATCACTGGTATTTTCCTTTTAGGGAGGAGAGAGGGATGAGGTGTTTGATTCAGGGTGGCTGTCCTGGAACCTGCAATGCTATACACAGTGCAGGCTGGCCTGGAACTCTTTCATTTCTGGCATCTGCATCACGATGCTAAAATTATAGGTGTTCATCATCATGCTGGCTCAATCACCTTTGGGTTTCTCATTATGTGTCTGTTTCAACTTAAAGTTGATTTCTATCAACCTAGTTTTTTTGTTTTGTTTTGTTTTGTTTTTTTAATATGTGACATGTATCTGGATCAGTTATTCCTCAAGCCTCACCTAAAATAAGGATGTCAAATGTATTGATTTCTTTCTTTTCCGGCTGTTCTGGTAGCCTTGCAGAGCCACAGCTGGCTCAGAACTGGCTTGGGACCCCGAGTTTCCTGCCTCTATTTCCTGAAGTCTGTGTCCTAGTCGGGGTCTCTATTGCTGTGATGGAACTCCAGGACCAAAAGCAAGCTTGAGAGGGAGGAGACAGTGTATTTGGCTTACATTTCTGAACAGGACCCCTTGAGGCAGAACTCGGAGGCAGAGGCTGATACACGGGCCGTGGAAGGGTGCTCCTCATGGCCTGCTCAGCCTGCTTTCTTACAGGACCCAGGACTACCAGCCCAGGGATGGCATCACCCACAATGGACTGGGCCTTCCCCATCAGTCACTGATTTAAAAATGCTCTATCCCACAATCTTATGAAGTTGTTTTCTCAGTTTCAGACTCTAGCTTATGTCAAGCTGACATAAAACTAGCCAGGACAGTCTGAGATTGAAAGGTGTGACTGGTGTGCTTTATCAGGCCTGATGAATCTATGTATTTGAGTCCTATTCTAACAATCAAAATCTCTAAAAAGAGTAATTATTTAAAACAAAAACAAACAAGACAAAAAACTGTTTTTGTTCTGTTTAGCTGAAATCTCACCTATGTAGTCCAGACTAGCCTGAAATTCATGGCAGTCCTCTTAATCTCTAAGGTAGGATTAAAGGCATTTATCATTACATTTAGCAGAATTTGCACATCTAGTAAGCATTCCTAGAGATTCTTTCTAGAGTGATTCTCATTAAAAAAAAAAAAAAAGACTTCATTCATTCTTCTAACCACACTATTAGATTATAAGCTCACACTATTTTGTACAAGTTCTATGTAAATGAATGTGTGGGTATGCATGCCTGTACATGGACACCAGGARGGCATTAGATAGATCCCTTGGAACTGCAGTTGTGGGTATCTGGGCCAGACTTGCTATCTGAGGGAATGAGCAAGGACTGCTAAATTAGGTTAACAAAATGCACAGAGAAGAGCTCTATCTAGTATTAGTTCACATTAGTGAAGCTGCCTCAGGGACAAAGGAAACTGATAACCAGATTTATATTTTAAGCTAGAACTAAGCTGTAAGCTAGAATTTTCTCTCTTCTTAAAAGCTGATGAACTCATAACATTTTCTAGCTTTGATCTAAATGGTTCTACCCAATGGCATATACAAACTAACAGGTGCCCAAATTCTCCTTAAGAGAAACTACCACAAAGTAGAAGACAGCCATTAAAACAAAACAAACAAAAAACAAAATCCCAAACCTCTCTTCTAGAAGTGTATTTCTAGAAGCTTCCCAATGCCTCTTTCAGGCAGCAAAACTTATTTTCTCAGTGTCTCTGCATCCTCACCTTTCTTAACACCAGGTATTTGTGAACTCTCAAAAGCTTTGCTTTGCTAATAATTTTTCATTATAAAACATTTTCCAGAATGAAAAGATGGCCTAGAAAGATGGCTGAGGGTTAAGCTTCAAAAAGCGTTAACTTTTTCTGGGAACGAGAATTCAGGTCCCAGTATCCAATTTGCAAGGCTCAGAACTGCCTATCAACTCTTAACTCCAGTTTTCCTCTCAGACTGGACTCAAAATACTTTTATGCACAGTAATTATTTAACTATTTTAGTATTTTTGCTTTTAATAAGTAGGAGTATTTTGCTTGCATGCATGTCTATATGTCACATCCATTCCTAATACCTGTGGCGGCCACAAGATGACAATGGACTCCCCTGGAACTAGAGTTACAGCCAGCTGTGAGCTAGTATGTGCRTGCTGGGAACTGAACCCTGGTCCTCTGGAAGAGCAGCCCATGCTCTTAACCACTAAGCCATCTTTCCAGCCCTAATGTTTTTAGCCAGTAACTTCATGAATATAAACATTATCACATGTATTGGGACATAATCTTACTTTGGCAATTTAGAAACAGGTTACATTATAATAAGTTACTTGAATTATAATGCTCAGTCCTCAACAACTATTAATTTTTCTTAGTTATAACGAAAACTATATASAGGAGAGAAATAAAGCTATTTTTCCGTAACAAAAAAAAATGTTAATGAGAATGAACTTTATTCCTTGGAGTTCTAAGAACTCTCTCTCCCCCATTATACATACACACCCCAGTTCTCAAATATATCATTATATATCTTAGTTATTTATACCACTGACAGATTTTCCTTTAAAAAAAAAATACCTGGAAAAGAGCCATACTGAGATCCGGATTGTCTTCTGGCTTCTTCTTCCTTGAAAACGAAATGAAAACAAATTATTTAACAGAAAAAGAAAAATGACAGCAGCAGCAACAAAAAGAAAATTTTTGTCCCATACCTAACCTGTACAAGGAAATCAAAAAGTTAGAGAGAAGACAGTAAGAATGGTAAGGTTCAAGATGAATCCACTTCTCATCAAAATCTATTTCCAACTTTCACAGGAAATCACTAATGAYTTCTAGCAGTTTTATTTCTCTGGATAGTTAAAGCACAAATGCAATTTGCAGTATTCATATGCTTTTACTTATACAAGCTATAAATTCTCGCTTGTTTTAAAACTTCAAAATGAAAGGGCATACGTAAATTATTTCATAGGTTCATCTCCTCTACATTCTCCCAGCATATGTAAGACAGCAAGAAGAAGGCTTCCTGAGCTGCTTTTAAGAATAAAGGCCAACTAGAACTTTCTTTCATAACATTAGAAACAATCATGGAGATGGACTATGTCCCAGTAAACAGCACTTACATAGTATGTGTGAGGCCCCAGTCCAATCCCCAGAACACGAAAGGGAAAAAACCCAAATAAAGCATACATGTAACTTTATAAATAGTAATAAGGCAAATATATATAATATATTATGAAGCTTATTAAATGACATCCAAATTATGACTTATTAATGTAATTATATAGCTGTATGTCCTTTCTTTCAACAAAGGTTGGAAACAAATAGGTTCCAATGGATAAAACCAATTGTGTAATAGTTTCCTCCAGAATTGAAACAGTTCAACCAGCAGGAAAAGGCTCTCAAGAAGGTAAACAACTAAAAATTGCTTTAGGAAGTCCCTGAAACTGAGCAGGTTAGCTTGGTCCCCTCAAGAGCCAAGCTGTACAGACTCTGGGACCAGTGGAGCTGCCTAGAAGAAGCAGAAATCAGCTAAACTGCCTGGAAGAGGTCACCTGGAAAGGTCGCTCTAACCTGTGGAGCTGCCAGCAGGCAGTACAGTGAGCGACCTCCAGGCTCCCAGCTTCGTGAGCTGCATGTGATCCATGCTGCGGTGGGCTTTGGGGATGCAGCTGCCTGAGTCATTTCTGCTCCTATAAATAATCCCTCATCCATATTCCTGTAAATAACCCTGATAAAATTCATGGTTTGCCAAGATGAATTTTATATTGCACTATCAATCTGGGGTGAGTAAATTTGTGTAGTATCTCCCCAGAAAAAGTTTTATCATACACCAATATACAAATATATAGGCTGGAGAGATGGCTCAGCGGTTAAGAACACGGACTGCTCTTCCTGAGTTCAACTCCCAGCAACCACGTGGTCGCTCACAACCATCTGTAATGAAATCTGATGCTCTCTTCTGGTGTGTCTGAAGACAGCTACAGTGTACTCATATACATAAAATAATTAAATCTTAAAATATATAGATATATAGAGAGATATAGATAGATAGATAGATACACACACACACATACACACACACACACACACACACACACACACACACACACACACACACACACACGGGAACGAAACCAGGAAAAACAAGACTATTAAGAATACTGGAACAATAGCCAGGCATGGTGGCGCACCCCTGTAATCCCAGCACTTGGGAGGCAGAGGCAGGTGGATTTCTGAGTTCGAGGGCTGCCTGGTCTACAGAGGGAGTTCCAGGACAGCCAGGACTACACAGAGACCGTGTCTCGGGGAAAAAAAAAAAAAAGAATACTGGAACAAACGATCAAGAATCTCTACATTTCTATAATACTAGGGTATAATTAAAAACAGGTAGAATTATCCCCTTAAGATAAGACTATGTAGCCAATTTTGAAGTTTCGTTTTTTTTTTTAAACTTTTTACTTTAAGGTGAAAGTCCTCCTACTTCAGCCTCCTGAATGCAGGGATTACAAATGAATCCACAATGCACAGACAGAATTTTTTTTTTAATAGCCATGAATTTGCTGTTAGAAAGAAGAATCCTACAGGGAGGAACTAATACTCACACAAAATAATACTATCGCGTTTTAATAAGCCTGGCCAGAAAATTCAGTTTGCATGGGAGAGGAGTTTGTGCTGCTGGGAAGTGCTGTGTAAGT
>BDUI01002129.1:101646-119094 GCA_002335545.1 Apodemus speciosus | reverse complement strand
CACTTTGGTGCCCTCCCCCTCCAACTAAAGACAGCAATACATTTGAAAAGCTAGGAAGACTTCGAACCCCTAGAAGGTAAGATCATCTTTTTCAACCTACCATCCCTAGTCACAGGTCTGTAGTAAGAAGTCTTATTTCAGTGCTGCAGGCTTATGAATCTCCCCATCTCCTCATCAAGACTCTATCTTTTCCATAGCTAACGTCACCACCAGTACTCGCAGCTCAGGGTGCTGCCCCACCCTCTTCTCTCCCCTGTAGCATCCACCATCATCTAGGAAGTTGGAACGTTATGCACTGTATCCTGTTCCTCTGATTACAAGGTAGTTTCCCTGGCATAGGGAAATGGTTCTACTAATCTCAATCAAGCACACACCAGGCTCGACCTCACACATAGACTGCAGGGGGTGGGGACAGAAAGGAGGAGAGCACTGGGGCAGCCTGGTGCGGGAGAGCCACGCTCATGTCAGAAACGCAGATCTACAAACATCAGGCCCTTAACACAGGCCAAGCAGACAGCGAATACACGTGTTTCATGTACTTTTTAGTTTTTAATTTACTTTTTTCCCTTTTAAGAGACTGTTTTGTCATGTGACCCACATGGCACAGAGTTTGCTATGTAGCCCATGCTGGCGAGGAACTCAGCCCCCTGCCTCAGCTTTCGAGTGTGCATGTGTGTTTTCTTTTGCTTGTTTACTTAYTCAGCACACTCCCACATCTGTGTGCGTGTGTATGTGTATGGGCATGTGGCTGTAAAAATCAGAGGATAACTTCTGAAAATMAACTTTTGCCTTCTATCGTTTAGGTTTTGGGGATCAAATTCAGGTCAACAGGCTTGGTGGCAAATAACTTTATCTATTCAACTTTCTTGCTATTCCGCAAATGTTTATGTTCATATGATTTCAGTACTTCACACATATATTTTAATATTTATAAAGAAACATTATGTTTATGTAATCAACTAATAGGATCTATTTACTCATTGCTGGAATTTAATTCAGTTAGCTTTGGTTATATTAATAAAAAAATACTTAACTTTTTCAAAATTTATTTTTTATTTATTAAGTTATATGACGGTTTTAATTCAAAGTAATTGGGTTGAAAGAGCCGTGACAGCTTTGAGTGAGCTCGTCCTATAACTGAGCCCTGTGTGGCAGACTGACCCATCCCTGGGTGACTGCTCACAGCTGAGGACAGGTGCTAACTCCTGGCTTGCAGGGTGAAGCTTCCCAGCACACGGTTCAGGGTGGTGAGCTTTGTGCAGAGCCCAGTGACAGAAAGGTGCGCACATGTATCTACAACATCGAATACTTATATTAGTAGAAAGGTAGGCATGCACATTTATCCATCACATGGAATGTGCATACTAACAGGAATGTAGATGTTTATCCATAACATGTAACATTTAGATTACCAGAAAGGCACACGTTTATCCCAAACATGAATGTTTAGGCACTATTAAAACCCTCCCTCAGAAAGTGACGACCCATTGGAACAGGAGAACTGTATAGATTTCCTCTCCAGTCTGATGAAGACATGGAGTACCTTAAGGAACTTAACAAACCTAAGTTCTGTTCCTTGTTTCTATGCAGCATTCTTATCGACCCCAGTTTGTGGTAGACTTTTTGAATTGAGGGTTTTGTGATTTACTTTAGAGGAAGATCAGTGAATTCTTGAAGGGCCACACCAGAGACCTTCCTGTTGCTACTGCTTCATTGAAGATCAAGGCCCACATTTAGGGGTTGAGCCCTTTTAACTCCATTTCAGATTTCACAGCAATCGGGTGTTCAAGCACGTTAATCTGATTAACAAACTGATAAGTGCAAGGAACCATTTCCCAACGAATTGTAAGTTGTTACTATACAAAGCTAAACACAGAAAACGTTAGGAGCACTCAGGCAATCTGACCCGCACTCCTGAGAACAGACTGCCTCTCACACACTGTGTTTCAGTCAGTAGCACAGGGAAGTCAGGTGGCGACCATTAACCCAGCCAAGTGTAAAATCTATGTTTTTCAATGGAGCAATTCACCTAATATGTAAAAAATTTTAGTCAACTACAACATAAATTTCAAGTGCTGTAACTGGGTATTTCACATTTGGATAAAGGATCAGAAAACAAAGACATCTGTTATAAAATACAGTTTTGAAAAAAATATGATAAAATGCCTTTTAAAGTTCTATTAAACTGAAACAAAGTGGTAGGAATTACTAGCCTAGAAAATATCTAACAGATTTGCTTTTTTGGCTCATTTTTCATAAAGGGAACTGCTTCATGCTTTAAAATAACACTGTAAGGATCCCTGTAAGGGAGCCACGTGACTTCTTGAAATAGATGGTGGCACAAGAGAGCAAGCAGTGAGAACTAGAACTGCMRAGGACATCACTGTCTCTGGCACAGCTTAAATGGCCAAAGGCACCGCTGTCTCTGAAACCACTCTCTATTCCCAGTTTATTCTGATAAACACTGTCTGCCATCTCACAGATGACTTCTGAATGTCCACACTCAGGAAAGAGGGACCACGATGGCGATCATATAAACAGGCTTAAAAGACACTACTGAAGAGATACTCAATAGAGCAGATTCAAACAGAACTTGGAATCACTTCAAGCTTGATGCAGGCATCCTTCACATCTCAATAGCTTTCATTGATTAATTATATTTCCTGAGGGRTGACCTTATCAGTAAAGTAAAAACAACAAGGCAAAAACAAGGACATACTCAGTTTATCTCTTCTGAAACAAAAAGAAATTCCTCTGAATAGTGCTGACTGGGTAAAGGGGAAAAAATAGAAAGGCCAGTGTGTCATTCGCCTATATAAAACAGGAGCCCTTTAGGATTTTATTTCATTACATGACTAAATAAAATACCTCCATTCAAACTCTTCTTAGCCTGCAACCTAAGGAAAGAACTGATCTCCTGGTTCAGTTAGAGCTGGACTTAATTCTCCACAGTCCACTCAATTAGACACAGGATCTGTTGATGTCAGTCCCACTTTCAAACCCCAAGCACCTCTATCTTAGAGAATATCTTAGAGATTTTATTCCTGTATGAGTGAATATGCTGTGGTCTTTCTCTGACGTTGAATACTGACATGGTCCATCATCTTTTTCCTTTGGATACACAAAGCACTCTCCTATCAGTTCTCATCAAAGCTACTACCAGAAATCAGATTAAAGGAAAGGCTTCAAATTTACAGCCTTTCCTCCCACTCCTGCTCAAAGTCAAGTTAAGACAGCGAGCTGCTGCTGCTGTGCACGTGTGGCAGACTCTACCTGTCATCTCTATAGGCTGTTTACAAGGAAAACACTGCAGGACTCCACAGTGACCAGTAAAGTCCCGACCAGCAGGGCACATGGTACAGCATCCTCAGCATGTCCCACCCGCACCCACCAAGTCAGCCACCTTGCTGGCAACGGTAGAGGGACAGTGACCCACATGGGCATAGACATAAGTCCAGACGGAACTGACCAGGACTGCCACAGACGACCCGAGAGTTTGCTGCTCTGCAATGTGATTAAAGCACAGAGAGGACCCTTCCTTAGACTCTGTTAATAGTCGGTAGTCAATGGCAGTGGTTCTCACTCTGGGGCTCGGGACCTCTGTTTGCAAATTATCAGATATTTATATTACAATTCATCACAGTAGCAAAATTACCATTATGAAGTAGCAACAACTCTAACGTGGTGGTGGGAGGTCCCCCCAACACGAGGAACTGTACTAAAGGCCGTAGGGTCTGAAGGTTGGAACCCCTGGCCCACGGGTAGAAGGCATGCCCTGTTGAAGTCTTTTCTCATTTTTACATGTCAAATGTGAACTGTGCTATATAAAAAAAATGTCAAAATTACCTTTTTTACAGTTTTATCTGGTTCAAGAGCAATGTCTGGAATGTTTGCATCAACCATCAAGGAGAACAAGTTCAGAATCAGATTTGAATACCTAAGAGAGCAAGACAGAAAGTGGAATCTGTGAGTTAGAATTTCAGATTTCTTTGCCTTATCAAGAACACCTCCAAAAGCGGTGACCAGTGTAATTTTATGATTATTATTAATTCAAAGGAAAAGACAGTCTGAGTAAACATGCACTTGTTACTGTGCTTGCTGCAGTGATTGTCCAACTCCTGCATCACTCATGAGGGACTCGTGGGATGGTGTTATTTCCCTTCCATTGATTTAGCCCTGCTAAATAACAACCTAGGTAGTCACAGAAAGCAGGCACTTGTCATCGGAAATGACGGATATTCAGTGTTACAAATCTCAAATGAACTGAGATTTCTTTATAAGGAATATGCTCTCTGAAAAAGTGAGGGGAATGCCACTTTTAAATGCAAACTCTAAAAGTGAACTCTATGAAGCACACGGCTGCCAGTGAGAGCTTTCTCAGGCGCCCTYCCGCCCKTCCAGCTGTCGGTCTGTGGCCTCCCTCACCTGCCCTCTTCCTCAGGACTATGTGGCTCATGATCATCACCTAAGACTCCTCCCCACAGTCTACAACGCCCCTAGGAGTGCCACTGTGTGAACAAAGCCTTAACACACACAGCTCTTTGTGGGACGGACAAAATGGAAAGTTCTATCAAACCCTACAGGTAACACTGTTAATTTCACAAGACCAAACACTGTAGTAGGGTGGAAGGCGCCTGCTCTCACTGCCCTTCTTTAATTAGCATTAGCTGTTCTAGCAAACAGAACAAGACAAGAGAAATAAATATGTACAAATCATCAATAAAGCTGCTGCTATTTGTGGATGCCATCCATACTATAAGAACATGGTGAGGTCAGCGGCGCAGRCCACGGAGGCGGGCCACGCCCGTCTTCCTCACTCCCTCCGAGGGAACGCAGGCATGTCTTACTTACAATAGGATTTCTGCTGCACTAGGGAAATTCCTTTTGCATAGGTGGTGAAAACTACTACAAGAGTCCGATGATCTGTCCCTTTTGACTGTTAGTCAGAGCCCTGTCCATGCTCAAGTACAGGCTTGATTTTTCTCCTGATCACCTAGGTCAGTCAGTCTTTTTAATCAAGCCATGGTGAACGATGAGAGAGTGACACTGGGGAAGGAAGAGAGAGTGAGAGCAGCCTTCCTCAAAGCAGCCTGAGCCGTGAGGCAGTGAGGAAGAAAGAGAGAGAGAGAGCAGCCTTCCTCAAAGCAGCCTGAGCCACGAGGCAGTGAGGAGAACGAAAGGAAACTTCTGGATGGTCCTGAACAGCATCCAAAGCTGACCTGGACAAAGCGCTCGAGAACGAAATGGCTGGAGTATCACGACTGTCCCTAAGCCTGTGCTGTGGCTCACCACCGCTTCCAAGGGAAAAGGAAGGAGTGAAAGTCCTCTTGGTTAGCCAACTCTCACCCTCACAAAACGACAGCAGCTCAACCGGTAGGTTGTAGATGGGACGGTTAGTGGGAAAGCAAGATAGCCTCAGATACTGGCGTTTTATTCTATGTGGCAAATGTGTCTTTCAAAAGCATCACGTCTTTCTGAGAGAGATCTGCCAGTAAGCGCACTTCCCTTCCACAGCTAGYGCTAGCAAGCCGAGGCGGCTGGCACCCCTTACCTGCGCAGGTGGAGGAAGGCGGTGTAGCACTGCTTCCTGAACTCCTGGTACTGCTCACTCTGTGTACCGCCCATCCCTTCCACCATCTCCTTGTTCAGCTTCATTGGAGGAGGAAGCGGCTTGGGATCTCGGCCCAAAATATACCCGAAATCTATATGGAAGAGCTTGCCTGGGTGTGAACAAGAAACTCAGTCATTCCCACAGCAGTTATCACTGCAAACCAGGAAGGAGATACTGTATACGATTCATCAAAATGTCTTTTTSAGAAAGAGTAATTAATTCATTAAATTTTTCTATACCTTCAAATAATGCCCTTCAAAGCACAGCAAAGTTCAATTCTTGGGCATGAAAAAACAAAACAAAACAAAACAAAACAAAACAAAACAAACAACCAGCTTAAAACCATCCCAGTTAATATTAACTTAAAACATAAAATCTCAGGTTTAGAATTGCAGAATCAAGGAGCAAACTCCCCAATAACTCAGAGAAGAATCAGCAGCACAAAGTCAGAAGAAATTGTCTCGTGTACTAAGCTCAGGTAAACTGTTCTTTCTGTAATGGATAACCACCTCTCTGATTTTATATTCCTAACATGAAACCCTGACTGCTTTGAAACTATGACTATAAAAAAAAAATCCTTCATCTTTCCAGTTACATGGTTGGCTTCCTCTCCCAGTTCCCCTGCCGCAGCCTGGGAATCCGAACGGCGTACTCGGGACTGCTGAGAGYTGCGGTTCCTCCCAGAAACGTCTGACACTGTCTCGAGCAGATCCACAGGATGGGATCATCCCACCCAGTGGTGATTTACCAAGGAAACCATGAAGCATCCAGTGACTTACAGGTTRCAGGAAGCAAGGATGCTCTAGACGGAGTCTCAGGGCAGAGCCTGGGACTCAGTGCTGTTAACTGCTACGTCAGAAGAGCTTGTAGTACACAGCAAGCACCAGCTACTGACTAAAGGGATCAACTGGCTTAAAAAGCTGACTAAAACCCTCTCTAGGGTAACCTACACACTCTGACACGCAATCCATCATGACTGTTTCACATGGGAAATTATCACCTTATTTTTCCCATCAAGGGTACCAGCCTTGCCTCAGAGGACATTTACTGCTCGTGAGCACAAGGGACCCTGTGCAAGCCAATATTCCACAGCGACTCCTGATCAAGATGTTAGCCATGCCTTCCTGTTCACTGCTTTTCCTGAGTGCTGTCACAGTCATTGTGTATAGTGTGTCAAGTGTGTCTACTGTATATGTCACAGTCATTGCACATTGATATACATAGTCACTGAAGTCATACATGCATTGTGTAGATCACAGTAAGTGCATTCTTCCTAAAAGACGTGCAACAGTGATGGACACCTTTACCTTAGATGTAGAATCAAAAGAGAACGCCATAACACAGTACCTGGCACTCAGTAAATGCTCCAAAGGCCACTTGCTACTATCATGCTAATACACACACACACACACACACAAAACCACAGAGTTGCCATTATCATTCTAATACACACACACACACACACACACACACACACACACACAGAGGGAGACTGTCAAGAAAACTACCAAACCAACCAACAAACAAAAACCCTTAAAGCAGGGGTGATTAAAGTCTTAACTTGTTCCATAAAGGAGAAAATAATTTAAAATGATAGGATTTATTTAAAATTAAATCAAGCCATTTACCGTGCAATAATCAAGTCTCTTCAAGTAGCTCATAAATATTTAAGCATTCAAAATAACATGTAAAAATTAAACTCTGAACTTCTCTCAAAAATAACTCTTGAGGCTGGGGAYCAGCAGGGGAGTGTTTGCTGGCAGGCTGGAGATCTGAGTTTGCTCACTGAGCCCACAGGGAGGAAGGGAGAACAGACTCCAGCAGTCTAT
Source organism: Apodemus speciosus (assembly GCA_002335545.1). NCBI lineage: Eukaryota > Metazoa > Chordata > Mammalia > Rodentia > Muridae > Apodemus > Apodemus speciosus. Next base: position 111,654 of record BDUI01002129.1, on the reverse strand, counting down.
CTCCGACCTTCACATGCATCRCCGGCCCATAGATACATAAGTGATAATAAAATGTTAATAACAACTAATTTAAAKATGTCTGAGTMCAGAGTTGACTGAACCTGTGATTCAAGATGGCAGATACAAAAATTAGATACAGATACTGAGATGCCACCTCCCTTTCTGTAACTTTTAGGTATCTGTGATATTCTTGGCTCAGGGAGTGGAACTACTAGAAGGTTAGTCCTGTTGGAGTAGGTGTGGCCCTGTTGGAGTAGGTGTGTCACTGTAGGTGTGGGCTTTAAGACCCTCATCCTAGCTACCTGGAAGTCAGCATCCCCCTAGCAGCCTTGAGATGAGGATGTAGAACTCTCAGCTCCTCCTGCACCATGCCTGCCTGCATGCTGCCATGTTCTTGCTATGATGGTAATGGACTGAATCTCCAGAGAAATATGTAAGCCAGCCCMGATTAAATGTTGTCCTTAAAAGAGTTGCCTTGGTCATGGTGTAGTAGTAAACCCTAACTAAGACAGCATCTTTATTAGAAGAACAAATTAAATGATTAACTGAGCTGGATATTTTCAGGTAAAAGAGTAAGGAAACTGCCTGAACAGCTCGCCTGCAAACACCAAGTCTGAGCACCAGCCTCACAGCACAGGGAGCAGGCCAGGGGGAATGGGTGTTAKCCTAACTACTCAAAGCCCACAGAACAAACAGCTCTCACAGTCAAGAGGTATACAGGAAAGCAAGYTTCTCTTTTATTGAGTCATTACACAAAGCYTTTCCTTAAACAAAGAAATGGTCAAATTATACAGGAACTGGTTTGTTTTTGATGGCTATTTCTTGTTTAAAGGGCCCAATGACAGGACTGAGTTACAGGGTGAGTTACAGAACAACACACCCAGATATCACCAGAGAAGGGAGCATGCTTTGTTCCAAAGACAGCTCATGAGCTCCGCAGGCTACAGCAGAGAAGACTTGCCCCAAGCAGTTGCTACCACACTAGAGATAAAGACTGCACCAAAACATATTTACTCATCTTCCTCCCCCACTCTACTTACAATGAGCCAATAAAAGTTAAAAATCAAGAGTAGTATTCTATTGTTACTATCCTGAAACCTGGAACCAGGAACTCTCAAAGTATCTGTTTTGCATTTATTAAACCAAGGACCTCTTAATTCCGGTTATAGCCCAGACAATGGTAAATGCTGCTGACAGAGGCTGCAGAGTTATTAGGAGATGCTTTGAAAACCTTTCTTACCCTCCGTGATCTTGTATTAAACAGACAACCGAGTCCATCTGAATGCCATGGTACTGTTTACTGCATTGATATGCCTTGTGATTTCTGGGTCCAGGGTTTTATCTACAGCACAGCCATTCTAGATGTTTCCAGCTAATAATATGACAGAATGGCTGGCAATCCAGATGCTCCTCCAATTATAATGATTACAACTCTGCAAACACACCATGAAATGAAAATGTGAAGAGTAAAACAATTCACTCCCTGAACCCAGCCGGTCAAGCCCACACTCGGCAGCCACCCATTCGACAGAGGACCAGCTGATTAGTCTCGGGGTCACACAGATGTCTGCGAGCTGTGGCTCTTTGCTGCTGCACAGAAAASRAGGGGATCACACAACTATACATTCAAAATGTATTTTGTAATGACTATTCATGACTTACACTCAGTCAGAGGCASTTTRCACTCTGAAATCATTCAGCAGCACTGGGACAGCGGGTCTACAGGAGCTCATGGGGCACACCTAAGCATCRTCAYGGGGCAGGACAAAYCACACCGCCACACTGTGACAGCACGTGGCTTTGGCAGTACTCACTAACACATTAATATCATTAGATTACATTTTACTAGTTTATAATAGTTATTTAATAAATAAATGTTTTATAATTATGTCAAACTMCTCACACAAGACATCAATATCAAGTATGTGTTATACACTATGAAGCCTTCTTTTCCACGTGAGATAAAAACCACTCTCAGGATTGAAAACCATGTTTTTAGAGGCTAGGATTTGGTGGTAGAGTATGCGCACAGAGGTTTAAAGACCCAAGGCCTTAAGTCCAGCACTAAAACAAAACAAAGACACTGCCTTTTAAGAATCCCAAAATAGACTTACCTCCCCTCTAAGTAGGATGAAAGGATTTGGAAAATTCTTAAATATGCCTATTTTTCTAACAATATGACAATCAGCTGCAAGATAAGGAATCCGGACCTGTACAGCTCAATGAAATGGCCTGTTTCCTAATCCCTTACAATCCAAGGGNCACACCGCCACACTGTGACAGCACGTGGCTTTGGCAGTACTCACTAACACATTAATATCATTAGATTACATTTTACTAGTTTATAATAGTTATTTAATAAATAAATGTTTTATAATTATGTCAAACTMCTCACACAAGACATCAATATCAAGTATGTGTTATACACTATGAAGCCTTCTTTTCCACGTGAGATAAAAACCACTCTCAGGATTGAAAACCATGTTTTTAGAGGCTAGGATTTGGTGGTAGAGTATGCGCACAGAGGTTTAAAGACCCAAGGCCTTAAGTCCAGCACTAAAACAAAACAAAGACACTGCCTTTTAAGAATCCCAAAATAGACTTACCTCCCCTCTAAGTAGGATGAAAGGATTTGGAAAATTCTTAAATATGCCTATTTTTCTAACAATATGACAATCAGCTGCAAGATAAGGAATCCGGACCTGTACAGCTCAATGAAATGGCCTGTTTCCTAATCCCTTACAATCCAAGGGYGCAGGGCATCGGGATAAGGATGCCACAGCTTAGCCTCCAAGTGCCGCCTTCTGCTGAGCGCAGACGCACATGTCCAGGACTCTGTGCCTATGGTAGCCCTGTTCCYTCTGAGGGGAAGAGGTGGGAGGCATACGGTGCTAACAACTGTCCGAGTCTCTGACCACGGATGTGTTCATGGTGACATTTCACCTGGGCCTCACAGTGGAGCAAACCACATCTTCCCTCCTCAACCAAGTCTTGGTTTGTCTAAAGAGTACGTAGTCCAATTTCTTCATTTCCTTATAAGCATTACTGGAATTCCAAGGTCTGCTGTTTATCACTGCTCATAAACGAATGTTGTATTATTATTCTTGTAAGAAAATCCACAGAATGAGGTTACGACTCAATTGCAAGGGTCGTATGGCTCTAGCTGTGAAACCGTTGTTAAGTTTTACAAGTTCAAAGAGCCATGTATTTTAAGAGACTATTAATTTTAACAAAATTTAAAAGGTGCACCTTATAAAATAAGAAACATCAAGAAATTCAATAAGCGTGGTCATAACCACACACAAGCAAACCACVGTAACAACCTCCTCTGTCCCCACMCGACATGGTAAATGAGGAGCGAAGGACACGGTACTGAGTCACACCAGCTTCTCCTCACACTGATTTCTTGGAGTTCCTGCACATACATTACTAAAAGTAAACACTTAACAGCAGGCACTCTGAGTCATTTCCCTCTGTCCACCTGCCTGACATCCCTCCGAGCCATCGTCTGCGGTTCCCTGCTCTGAAATCTCTAACCTCCTAAGATCCCTGATRAYCCCAACTCTAGGGCTGTCTCTCTCACTCCACTCCACAGTTACTTCAGCTTCTTTCTGTAGACAACCATTTTATAATTTTCCYGTAATTTATTTCTTTCCTATGTGAAGATACCTTTCTGATTGATCAGTAAATTCAGAATCAAAAATGTAGCCCRAAGCGRCATCACTGTAGTGAACGCAGGCTCAGGCCAGCTGCATGCCCACTGCAGCCAATGTAGTGACACCAACGCTGCTTGATAAATGGAGTCTCAAGCACAGCTCAAGCCAAGGAACCACTTTTACAAGTAATGGCTTCCTAACAAAGGGTTGGATGTATAAATTCAAATCAGTACAGACATCCCAATTATCTGCTAATCATTTCCCCTTCGACTTAAGATGAGCTTCTTATGAGAAGCAACAAGATTAAACTAAGGAAACCAGGAGTAACAAGGATAGCACGCACACCTGACTCCAAAATAATGTTCCACTCCAGAAAAAAAAAAAATAACCTTGAAATCATACTGTGCCCTCAGAATGGAAAATTAAACACTTTATTTTGAAATGTCAAAGTGTACCTTATCTGATACATAGAAACTATCACACTAAATCAATAATCAGATTAAATCATTTTTTTCATAAGTCATCAAGCTCTTGTTAAAGCATCATTCAAAAAATGCAGCAGATAAAAGGAAATATTAAATATATTAGATACTTTCTTATCTTTAAAATTATGCATCCAACTACTAGTATGAGGCAAAAGAACACTCTTAGCTGCGTCAGAGCATAGGTCACCCCTGGAGGAAGTCCAGAGTGCTCACAGCACCAGCACTCCAGGACCATGTGACCTCCTCACACAAACACACAACCCAAGGCTTACGTGTCTGTCCAGCTAAGAGGCACAGACTGGGTTAAGGAGCCCACAATCCTGAGACTCACTTCAGAAACTGCTATCTGCACTGTAATGCACAAAGTTAATTACACATAAAACTAAAGAATAAAGAAGATCAGGACGGTAGATGTTGTGAATAACTGTCCCTTTAGTCCTCAGTGACCAGTGTTAACTGTGCTTTCTCACAGAAGCCTCAAAGCAGGTCACTTGGAGGGTCTGTACAGAGGCAGGCAGCACCGGCTTCTCAGAAGTGACCGGCTGTTTGAGAACCTAGAAGCTCGCCCCATTTAGCAGGACCCCAGAACCCAGGTTCGTCTCTGTGGTTTCATTGCATTATGTATCATAAGCAGCAAAGGGAGTCTCAGCTACTTTCATTACCTGCCTCGTTTTAAGAAATAAAAGCGATTCATTGAAATACTCATGAATTCAAGCTGCATTTAGCCCCATGGCGGTGTAATGAGAATTTCCTCACAGACTCATGTTTGAATGCTTGGTCCCCAGTTAGTAGAACTGTCTGGAGAGGAGCAGGAGGCGTGGCCTTGTTGGAGAGGGTGTGTCCCCGGGGATGAACTGTCTGGAGAGGATCAGGAGGTGTGGCCTTGTTGGGGAGGGCGTGTCTCYGTGGATGAACTGTCTGGAGAGGATCAGAAGGCGTGGCCTTTTTGGGGAGGGCGTGTCCCCATGGATGAACTGTCTGGAGGATCAGGAGGTGTGGCCTTTTTGGGGAAGGCGTGTCCCCGTGGATGAACTGTCTGGAGAGGATCCGGAGGTGTGGCCTTGTTGGGTCCCCATGGATGGGTTTTGAAGTTTCAGAAGCCCTGCCAGGCCCGCCCTCTCTGCTGCCTGCAGATCAAGATGCAGGAAGCTCTTGGCTCCATGCCATGCTCCTGCCACCAGGGCCACAGACTGAAACTCCCCAAAACTATAAGCAAGCCCCAATTTAAATGCTTTCTTTTCTAAGAGCTGCTTTGGTTATGTTGTTTCATGAGAGCAATAAGACAACTAAAACAAGTTCTACCATGTCTGATCACCCTGACTAAACTATGGTTTCATCCACAGACATCAACTCTGAATAACAAATATCCTCTTTTCAATCTCACGCCAGTTTAAATTTGTAGCTTCCTACTCTCTCCAGGATAGTATTCTAATTCAGTAACAAGTGAAACTCCATTCCAACCCATTAAAACAAAACAAAACAAAACAAGCCCCACCCCAAACCCCGCCCCTCATAATTGACTACAAGGCCTTCTGAGAAAGCCTTCAATTTAATGGTGGATACACGGCGCCCCCTGCTGCACAGCTAAGGAAATAGCACACAAGTTAAAAGTCAAACCAAGAAATGAAACTTAGGGATGGATCTCAGCTCACTCTTGGTTTCAGAACATTACCTTTAAATATATGTTTAGTTTCCCACTGTAAGTGAACCACCTATTTCCACATGCCTGGAGTCCACTGCCATCGATGTTCCCCGGGACATCTGTGAATTGCATCTGAAGCCTCTGGCTCTCACATCAGTTGACAGGGCACCTCTCACTGTGCACAGCATGGCCACTGTCATAGGCACAGCATCCCCCTGACCTTAGCTACGCTGGCAATGAGAACAAAAGTAGAGACATTCCGCATCGGCTGTTGAGACAGCAGCTACATAGAGAACCCAAAGTTCTGAATGTGGTATGAGATCCGTGTTCAGGGCATAACGGACCAAAATAAACACAGCAAGAGGATTAAAACGAGGCATTTTAGAATAAAGGAAGTGAAATATACATCCTGCAGTGAACCAAAGGTCCGAATTCACTTTAAGACTCAGCTATGACATATTTACAGATAACATGACGTGAAACTGTCTTGAAATAGTACCATCCACTCCCTAATCTGTCAATTTTGAAAGCAGTCTATGGCATTCATTTTAACTTTTTATTAATCAACTAGTTAATTAACTTATTAATTAAGACAGGGTCTGCTGTAGGGCCGACTGGGTTGGCACTTACTCTGCAGTCAGGCCGTGGCCTGGCCTTCCAGCCTTCCCGGCGTTGGGAGCAGAGGGGCGAGCTCCCATGCTCCGCTAGACTTATGCTGGGCTATACTTATTTTTTATTTAATTTCTCCAATAAAGAAGACTTAAACATGCTTACTTCACAATGTAGCTGGATAAAATAGTTTCTGGACAGATGAATAAAAAAAGAAAAAACAAATCAATCCTAGCCTTTAGAAAGAAAAAGAATGTTCTTGGTTCACATTCTATAGAAGTCTGGTACCTCAAGGCAGCCATGGAGCACTCTCTGGTGGAAACTGATACAGGCTTAAAACTGTAACAATTCACAATCTGATTTCTAGACCACTGAACCCTAGGCCAATAAATAAAATAATTAATTAAAACAAAACATACAAAACCCAATCAGGTAGGCAACTATCCTGTCCAAATTAACTTTTAAAATTAATTCATGCTACAGAGATCACTTCACACAATGTAACAGGAGAAGGTATATTACCAAAAACTCCTATTTTATTTTATTTCAAGCTTTTTTCTCTGAGTTTTCTTCTAGGGGTTTCATGTCTTTATTATTAAGTCTTTTCATGCAGTGCATTTTGACTCCTCTTTCTTCTGAGGAGTCCTCTTCCTCCTTCCCTTGCTACCCAAATTCATGGTTTCCTCTCTCATTTTTGCAAGAGACAAAACCAAAAACAATCAGTAAGACAAAAGATTCCAAAACAAAAAGCACATTAAAAAAAAAAAAAAACAGAGATAAGCTTCATGTGATGTTGTGTTAGCAAGATAAACGCCTTGCACTGCGCATGCCTATAAAACGGCTCAAGCCAGGAGCGCCGGGACACTGTAGTTCTGGAAGAAAGGTAAAGAAGAAACAAGAGACTTCGTCCATATGAGAACACTCCCAAACACGGCATGGCGGTCTACATTAGCGGAGAGCYGCTCTGACAACCAGATAGTGTCCTTTGGGCTTGTCTACTGGAGACACCATCTGGCCTTGACAGGGACATGGCAGCCAAGACACAAATAAGTTTCACATGTGATAATTCAAAATGAGTATGTGAAATCTGATTGCAGTGTGTGAGTTAACAGGTTTAGTATATTAATAATTGGTCAGACTACATTCAACTATTCCATTACTTTCCTGCTATCATAATTGGAGGAATGCTAAAAGGCAGAAAAATAACTTCCTATAAGAAAAGCAAGTTTAAATAGTAATTTGAAAAAGACTAGTCTTTTCTAGTCTCTGTGAAAGACTAAGGAAACTTTGACTTATTAAAGCAAGGACTACATGGAGGAGCGGCGAGGGGAACTCCGCTGCTCCAGCCTGCCTTCCTGTTCTTTTAGCTAAGTGCTCCTGCAGCTCTTCAGGCATGCTGCTAGCTGACAGACAAGGCCCCTGTTCCCACGGGCCTTGCACCCTGACGGGATGATTGATGAGCGCTCAGTAGGGACCCTTGCATCTAGCAGGTACTTAAAACATACCTGCTGATGTAAATAATCACCTTCAGCCAAATCACAAAGACCGAGTGAAGTAACAAGGACACAGTGACAGAGACAAGGCAGGTGTCAGACAATTGCAGCTGTGCTAAAGACATCCCAAGTCAGCTTAGACAGTAACCTAAGTGTGTCCTATGAAGACCAGAGCATAGAACTTTCTGGAAAGAGAGCACTTGCCTTGAGGCAGCAGTGATTTAACAAGAMGGAGAGGAGCGTGGGAAATTCTATGCTAACAAGGGGGACGTGTGAGGTGGACCCAGCAGGGACAGGAGCAGGCTTGGGGGACTGGGCTGCTACCTGCTGATGGGAAGGGAGGGGAGAACAAGGCTGCAGGGAGGTATCCCGGAAGGGAGCAGCCGGCATGAGTGGCTCTTCCAAGCTGAAGCAATGGGCAGAGTGACTTCCAGAGCTGCAGGTTCAGAAAGTGCATGTAAGGATCTGGGCTAAGGTCAGGTGGGTGGTGGGACTTGGAATCTGGAGGCTGAGGAAGGAAAGACTTCTAAGATCAAACACACAAATGGGTTAGTAAGTTGTCAGGAAGAAGGAATGGGTATCCCTTGTCCTCCTTAGGAAGAGAAAAGCCTGAGATAGCTGCTGATGGGAGGAAATGGGCAGGAGCAGGAGCAGAAGGGACAATTTAGCCTGAGATGCTCCCAAGAGTCTGACTGCCCGTGAGCAGCTGCTCTCCGCACGGAGGCTCCACATGCAGAGGCTCCCTGGGAATGTGCTCTTCCTCAGGCGGGGCTTCCCCTAAGTGTCCTTCCGGTGCCCCATTTCAGGGATTTAAGGAAAAGCTTGGGTCAGTGAGATGCTCAGCAGCTAAATGCACTTTCCCCGTGGGCCCAGCGAGTGCCACTCGATCCCCCGGACCGCACGGCAGGCTGAGAACTGGATCTTGACAGTTGCCCTCTGACATCATACATACACCACGGCACATGTACAACCACATGCATGCACAAACACGCACAGAAATGAAGTGAATTAGAAAGTTTAAGGGGACCTATACTTTACCAGTAAGTGTGCAAATTATTTTGTTAATGGGTTGATTCTAGAATAAAAGAAAAATCACCACTACAGAATATATCTTCTACTGACTTGTTACCTGTCTTTGTTAACAAAAGGTTATCCAGGTGCCGGTCTCCAACGCCAAGGATGTATGTGATCACACAGTACCCAGCTGGAAAGAAATCAGTTGGGAAAGACACACTCAGCACTTAGGTTGCACACAGACCGTGAGAGTGATATGTGCTATGTTAATTCCTACGTGGTTGTTACTGTCTCCAATTTCCCCACCAACTTAAGGAAGCTGCAGCCCCTCTGGCCCTGTTATATCCTGAACACTAGAGACGTTAGTATTTGCAACAACAACAAATCTTCAAGAATTTTTGTCAAATTATCAATTTTTTTTAAGTAATTTAAGCTTCACGAACCGTAGCTGAAATACTCATTTAGAACTTGTCATTGAAATTGATATGCTACAGGTGACTATTTAAATAAATACATATAAGGTAAACTGTCGATCACCCCATAATATACAAGTAGCTTATTTGGCCAATACTCCAGSTTTTTATCTTCTCTTTTTAATCTCTCTTTTAAAAGTATCATTATAAAATCATACCGTAAAGGAAAGAAAATTAGTGCTCATGAATAGAAGCTGCATGGTGACTGACACGTGTCAGGAAACTATAAAGAAAGCCCACAGCACGGTCTACTTCCTTCAAAACAAAGAGTTTCAAAGGCTATGAGAGTCGCTCTCCAAGCACAACTGTTGGATCTGCCTAGCATTAATGAGAGTATTATTTCTGACTGAGGTTTTCCACATCCTTTAGTTAATGATAAAGGCTCAAAGCGGGAAGTCTTCAGCGGGAACTAACACAGGAGAGCAGYGAGCTGAGGGAGAGAGCCTGCGCCCATATGACCAACTGCAGTCAGATGTCRCCACTGCCGTTCCGCACCGATCCCTTTTACTACCTACGCCTTTTTCTTTTTCTCTTATAAAACATTTAGATCTTAACATGCAATTATGAATTAATGCAGCAACATCAGTATAGCCTGCTTCTCTTTACTCATACACACCCACAGAAAACCAGCCGAAA
>BDUI01002128.1:97104-119072 GCA_002335545.1 Apodemus speciosus | reverse complement strand
TCTGAAGGCTGCTAGCAGAATACTGGCTTCCAGGCAGCTAGGATGAGGGTCTTAAAGCCCACACCCACAGTGACACACCTACTCCAACAGGGCCACACCTTCTAATAGTGCCACTCCCAGGGCTGAGCATATACAAACCATCATACTTTGTATCTGGTTTAGGGAGTACTTACCATGCATGCACCAGGCACTCCAGTTTACATGTTATCTCAGTCCTCATTCGGAGACAACTGCACACAATGCCGGTGCTGTTGTCTCCATTTTCTGCTTGAGGAAAGTGAGACCTAGAGTTTAAAGTTACTTGGAAAAAAAACCAAACGGTCACACATCTAGTTGTAGGAAGATTTGTGGTTGATTTCACTATGTAAATGGGAAATAGCATCTCTCAATGATCTGACACCTAAAAGTTACAACTCAGACACCCAGTGTGCTCTTTTGTCTGTCCTGAGTTTCCTAGCTTTATACAGTTGCATTGCACAATAAGCTGTTGGCATGTGTGTGGCTGGGAAGAACTCCCATGATCCCATTTTTTTCCGTTTCTTACAAACAGCCTTACAGACATTTGTTGAAGAGACTGAAGAGTGTTAAACATCTAACTAAAAGCAGGTTTGTCAATTGACAAGGGATTTATAATGTATGATTTTCCTCTCCACTAAGACCACCAGCTAGAGAGAGCTATTTATAATATTCATTGTCTCACATTCCAGTGTGCAAGAGACATTTTTAGGCCATATTGACAGCACAGTCCTGCACACTTTACCGCCACGCCCAGCTGAAGTCTGTAAGTGATGATGACGGTTATACCCCCAGAGTTCTCAAAAAAAAAAAAAAAAAACTATAGCTGAGAAAGTAAAAACAAAACTTTAGAATTAGATTAGACCTTGGTTGAAATCCTGAGATCGCAATTCATAAGTCATGACTCCTTGAATAAGTTAATTTTTGGTGCCTCTGGACTTCCCTGTGTCAAACAGAGGGAAAAGATTTGTTAGAAAGTTTTTGTTTGTTCTGCTTTAAATAGGATCTCACTATATAGCCCAGATTGGTCTTGAAATCAAAGTCATCCTCCTGCCTCAGCTTCCCAAGTGCTGCCACACCCAGCTTTAATGTGAAGATTAAATGACACTACTCTTGCCAAGAACTTGCTAGAAAAGGCTATTCTCCATCTTCCTTTTTAAAAAGTTTAGACGCTATGACCTCACCACGTTCTTAATTATCTATGGTCAATGGCAAAGGAAAGGAATATGCGATATTTTCCATGGGAAATGGGGCTGGGGATATAAAATTGTTGGTGAAAATCCTTTCTTGTGTCTGCTTTAGTATAAACACAGCACAAGATAGTACCCCTAGGGAGTCGATAGACTCAAGACAAGTGATCACATCTGGAGTCAATGGAAGATCCTTATAATTTCCTGAGGGAAATCACCCCCAAATACTCTAAGTCCCCTTCCAACCCAGCGTGGCCACAGTCACTGACTGTCAACGCCTGAGGACAATAGAAAGCAGGCCTGGGCCTGTTCTGCCTTTCATGACTGCCTCCCATGGTCATAATTACCCAACATAACAGGCTTCTCTTCTAACAGACAGAGTTAATATGTCCAGTCCTGGATAATAATTTGAAGTCTGCAATAAGTTAAATTGTAAACAGGACAGAGTCATGCTTAAAACAAAACAAAACAAAAGAAAAACAGGGGGCATATTTTTGCTAAGGGAAGAAATGAAACTAACAGAGAGGTCATAACATGCGTATTTCCGAAACAAATAAAATCTAACAATCCATGTCTGCAAGAACCCTCCTGTTTTGTTTTATTTTTTACATTGTAAATAAAAAGTTCCGTGACTAACATCTTCTACACTTTTCTTAGAGAAACTGTTTACTAGACCTCTATTTTACTCAGCTATTTCTATTCATACCATTCATTTAAAAGACTGACAGATTTTTAAAAATATTTTCTTTGTTTCTTTCTTTGCTTCTTTCTTTCCATCACGTTGTTCCAGCCTCCTAGTCTTCTTGCAGAGTTCTTTCCCCCTCCCCCCATCCCCTTCACCCTCTGAGTGGGTACTCCCTGAAATATCCCCACGCTGATGCATCAAGTCTCTACAGGATTAGGCACATTCTCTCCCACTAAGACCAGACATGGCAGTCCTCTGCTACATATGTGCTGGAGGCCTTAGACCAGCCTGAGTATTCTCTTGATTGGGAGCTCCCAGGAGTCCAGATTAATTGTCACTGTTGGTCTTCCTATGGGGTTGCTATCCCCTTCAGTTCCTTCAATCCTTCCCCCAACACCTCCATAGGGGTCCCCAACCTCTGTCCAATGTTTGTCTGTGGCTATCTACATCTGTCTCCAGATTTTTTWAAATTTAACTTGGCAGTGACTTTGACTGGTCTTCCAGGCACCATAAGTCAGCTCAGTTTTAGAGAAATTTTCAATAAATGGTTATGATGTCATAAATACCTCTGGCAGACTGCAGGAGCCATTAGGCTGCCAGTTTTATTCAAGTCTCCTTGTATCTATAACTTTGCATAGTCTCTGTCTAGATGAACTCTAGCCTTGGCCATATGACTTATTTTTTGCTAATAGAGCAATAGGTGTGATGTAAACAACACTTGTAAGGTATTTGCACACTGAATTTACCCTCATTGTCCTGCCATGCTTGGAATGTTCAATATAAGCTGTCACATGAAAACTTTTATCCAAATATGTTTGGTGAATAATGAGAGAGATCCAGGGCAAGAACTCTAATGGCTGCTTCAGCCAATATCCTAGCAGCCCCAACAGCTGCTTGAAAGTGTACGAGTATCACTTGACAGAGACAAACAGACTAATCTATCTGAGCCCAGCCTCAGTTGCCAGACCACAGGATCATGCTTCTTCTTTTAAGCCACTAGATTTAGGTGATTTGTTACAGAACAGCTAATCAAAATAGCGTCCTAGTGAGGGAAATAGTGTGACGGTGATACCAAAGCAAAGGTTGGATTCCATCAGGATGATTTTGTTTACAAACAACGGAGCTGACATCAAATAGGAAGTTATCACCAAGGTCCTTATTTAAAAAAAAAAACAGAGAAAGCATAGGCAGAAAGATCAACCTTAGAATGTGGCCTTATTCTCAAGGAGTGTGGTGTGGGCTGACCCCTTGCTACTCAATTGAACCCAACTGGAGAGATGCTTGAAATGATGAGGGTTTTTAAGAATAGTGAGGGCCTCTGGCTCGACAGCACCCAGAGCTTCATTTGCTACTTTTCATTTTATATTTTACATTCAGATTCTGAAGCCTTTGGTTAGACAAAGTCAACAAACTTGTGAAAATACTACATTCTTTCTGATATTTTCCCATCTACTTTTGCTAAGGGTGTCCTCTGTAAGGTGTCACACAAGACACTATTTACTTTTGTCCTCTCTGAGAATGTCACAATATTTCTCTCTCTGCCATATTGAAGACCCTTTATTTCCACTTATTCTACTGATTCCAAAATGGGTTTAACCATAGAACCCTCTTATGGTAAGCAATGCATAATACAATTTCAGTGTTTCTAGGAAACTTGGAGACTTGGAGAAATCTTTGAATTTTATTAGTGTTAAATATAGCATGTGTGTGCACACACATATAGAAAAGGACCAAAACTACAAACATGAAGGATTGTGAATGATTACATATCACAGTTGCCTCTCTCCTTCCGACAACTAACTATGCCCTTGATCTTATTAAAATAATTACAATAATAATAGAAAATATTTTATTCCCACATAAGTATGCATCCCTAAGCTACAGGTTTAGGCATGATTAAGTTACTTTTATAATCACTGGGATAAAATACTTGAAAGAAACAGAGGAAGAAGCCTATTTTGGCTCACTGTTTGAGATGGTCCAGTCCATTGTGGTGTCAATCGGAACATGAAGCTGCTCTTTACATCTCAGCTGACTAGAGAACAGTAGAGTCAAATAAACCCAGGCCACATAAGGCCTGCTCCCAGTAACCCACCTTCTCCAGAAAGACCCAACCTCGTAAAAGTCATATCAGCCTCTCAAGGTAATGTCACCAGCTGGGAACCAGGTATTCAACAACATAAGCCAATGAGTAACATTTCACATTCAACCTCTAACACTGGCTTTGTCCCTTTTAAAAAACAATAAGCAAAACAAAACTATACAGATGGAATCTTATACTACGTATCGCAGGGACATAGGATGTATCTGCACCTTTAACCCATATTATCAGATTGGCTCCCAACAATAGTATCAGCTGATATTCCTATCAGCATTSTATGAGTTCCAGTTGTCCCACATCCTTCATTCTAATTGGTATTGTCTGATGTTTTAATTTTTATTAATGTATTCAAAAAGCAGCAGGGATTTTTAGCTTGTACCTTTTCTTATTAGTAATGATGCTGAGCATGTGTTTATCAGTCATTTGAGTACCCTTTTCTGTATGATTCATACTCAAATCATTTGCTCATTTTTCTGAGTTTTTTCCCCTTAATTTATAGGAGTTTTGAAAACATTGGCTACATAAATGCCCTTTGTTGTGAGAGCCGTAGAAAGTGTCTTCCTCCTCTCTACAGCTTCTATGTTTCCCTGTTGTAATGCGTTTTGATAACTTAGCTTTCTCATTTAAGTGTAATCAAATGTATCAGTTGATTTCTTTTCTCGTTTGGTACCCTGTGTGTCTTTCAGTCTCATGGTTACCATGTTCAGTGGTGTTCTGGGAAGCTTGGCTTTGAGTACTCAAATCTTTAGGCACCACTACTGATTCCAGGGCAAACTGAAGGCTCATACCAACCAAGGACACAGGAAATAGGGTGGTGGGAGAGGAAAGGTGGAAAAGTGAGAGAAGGAATGTTACACACCCGCAGGGAGGTAACTAGGCCCCGGCTACCATCCAAGGTCTATGTATACAAAGGAAGTTGCTAGTATTACCAGAAAGGAGAGTTGGTTAAGCTGCATGAAGAGTGATGCCTGTATCAGTATCTCAGAAGGTAACTGTACTGAGAGAATCACCACTTTGGTAGACCCACTAGTTTCATCTTGAAAGACTTTGGTGTGATTATTAATAAATTGACATTAATACAACAGGAGACCCTGATAACCCTGGACCAGGAGGTTTCTGCTGGTCAATGTGATTCCCTTTTTGGTAATTGTGGTTGTGGACCCAAGGAAATATGATGAGAAAACAGAAGGGTTCCAATACAGTAGCAGGGACTAATCTATTCAACTCCAGTAAGAAGTTTGTCACAGGGGCTAGCATTTCACAAGACATAATTTAGAGTGTCAAGTAGGCCTCTATGTGGGAATGCTGGAGGTTTTCCAACCCAAAGGCTATTCAGCTTTCCAGTTATCATTGAAAATGATCAAGACAGACACAGGAAGCTACTTTGCAAGCTTTTCTCACTCCCTTATCCAAGTGTCCCATCGATGACCTGAAGGGATCCTGTCCTAGTTTGCTTTCCGTTGCCATGGCAAACACCATGACTAAAAGAAAGTTGGGGAGGCCAAGGCTTATTTTAGCTTACAAGTTATAGTTCATCACCAGGGCGAAGCCAAGGCAGGAGAGTCATGATAGGACCTTCGAGCAGAAACCATGGAGAAACACTGCTTAGTAGCTTTTTACCAACTACCTTTCTTAGGCAGTCCCAAGCCCACATGACCAGGGCTGGTAATGGGCTTGGTAGCCTACACTAGTTAGCAATCAAGAAAATACCCAGTAGACATGCCTACGACAATTTTGATGGAGGCAATTCCTTAAATGAGTTTTCCTCTTCTCAAATGTGTCAAGTTTGACAACTAAGTTGAACCACCCCTTCTAGGAAGTCCCATGCAGTTCAAGGATAGCGTGCTATTTTTATGGCCTCGGTTGACCAAGTTGCTCCAGCTTCCGATACAAGTCTAGGTTTCCTATATGCATGGCATCATCTAGTTCGATGGCATTGCATCCATTCCCAGACATGAAAGGCTAATTAGTAGGTTTGTATGCATCCTTTAGGCCAACTAGTGAGCTCATCCTTCCACTCATTTTAAGTGGTTGCCTAATGTGCCAGCAGGGTGCCCAAATCATCAAGGTCCACTAGATTTCAGAGAGCAGATGAAAACCAAAAACCTAGCATAAAGAACTCCTGAGAGGCAGGCTACAGACCTCTCAGGCTACAGACCTCGGATCTGCTGTCAGCCTGAGACATTGTTGCAATTTCCATTAAGCTTTTCTCTGAGACAAGGAACATGAGGAGCAACTACAACAATTGAATTATCCAGAATTCTTTTGGCTGTCCAACACCCTTGATCCAGCTGCAGGTTTTAAACAGTCAGAAATTCCGGGTTTTAAATAGTCTGTAAATTTTAGTTTCTGTACACTTTATCATCCACTCATGATTTTTAGATTATTTTCATTCTTTCCTTTATTTAGTTGTTAGTGCTGAGCTCCACATTTAGTGTTCTAGGCTTCTTCTTCCTAGTTTATTTTGGGTGTGTAGGGTCGAGATTTGTTTTGTTTTGTTTTGTTTATTAGAGAACTACAACAGCAGACTATCAGTACAACTAAATTTAGCTTTGTAACCTTAGAGCTTATTCTTAATAAGTTAAAGATGCCTGGAAATTCTTTTAACTACACAAAATTTTCCTCACTGTCATCATTACTATTGTTTTGAAGCCATGTGATGAGACTCTGAATATCTGTCTGCTTTATCTTTCCATTAGAAATGCTGTAAGAACAAAAACATTACATTCTACTGATACGGACCAAAGGTAACTTCCTGAGAGTCAAGGATCTGATATTTATTGGGACATTACCATATAGTAAGATATTGACATATGTTATGCAATTAATTCTCTTAACAATTCGGAAGGGAACTTTTAGATCTCTATTCTTCACCTGGAGAAACTGAGGCTTGCTGAGGCAATATAACTTGTGTAAGGTCCCACAGGTCAGACAGCCAGTCAATAACAAGAATAAGATTTGAACTTAAGATTGAATCTAACCCCACAAAAATCTATGACTTTCCCAACGTAACAAATGGCTTTTTCTTGTAGGAGTAAGAGATATGGGATATGCAATAATTGAATGTTTATGTCACCTAAAATTCACATGTTGTAATCTTAACTTCCAGGGTATTAAGAAAGTGAGTTGGATAATAGATTAGGTTATGTATAGACAGATGTGATAGATGCCCCCAGATAACTCCCTCATTCTTTTTGAATATATAAGAACTCATAAAAGCAGGCTATTTACTAACCAAGAAGCAAACCCTTCATCAGACACCCAACAAGCCAGCACCTTTCTTATTTAATGCCAGGGATTAAAGCCATGCCCTCATTCAGAGCTAAGCATGCACCCTACTACTGAACCTTAATCTTGGACCTTCCAGGCTCCAAGATTGTGAGAAATAAACATTCATTGTTTACATCATCTGGTTATGGTATTCCGTTACAGCATCCCAAAGTGAATGAGACAGCAAGGTTGTTCTATAAAAGAAGAATGATTTAGAGTGTTTCCTTTGCTGAATGAAAATTAGTGGAAAGTCTTTATAGTCTTCCTCTGTCTTGATGTGAGTTGCCCTAGAAACAGAATCCAAAAGAAGGATTTCAGTGGTAGTTGGGGTGGTGATTCCAGGAAACACCAGTAAAGGAGAGACAGGAAGGGCAGGCAGCCAATACCTGAAACATTATCGAACACTGGAGACAACTGGAGACCAGTCCTGCTGGGGATTCCTAGAGCTCTTTGTTTGTCCATAGCCTAGTCTCTCCACTCCCAGCTACTCCAATCAAAGAGAGGAGAAGCAGAGAATTTATTTGCCAGCTCACATCCATCATTAGATGAGGGTGGCTTTTGCAGGGATTAGTATTTTAGCACTCTGGGTTTGATTACAAACAGGGCTAGATGCTCCTAGGGTTATAGAAGTTCTGCTGGCAAAGCACGGCAGGTGTTTGCAATAAAAAGCTTTCGGCACAGAGGTGGACACTGAGGGGCTATGACAGAAAACCGATACCCTCTGCTACGCCCTCCACTAATGAAAGCCCATGAAAACAGAAATAAACATGAGCTTTGCTAAAGGGGGGAAGGCTATAGAAAGGTCTGAAATCCCCCACAAATGGCTTTGCAATGTAATATTCCTGAGACATGCAAATCTAATTTGCCACACTAAGGAAGTGACACCCCCCACTACACTTTAATAATTTAGCTATTATTCAACAGTGATTCTATTAACAGTCCATTCATTCTCTCCACAGCAGTTCAGTCATTGAAATTCACCCACTGTGCCTGGTGACTATTAGTGATACTCAGGGAACTATTATTTATGAACATGTTCAAAAAAAGATTTGACAGATTTCCCATGCAACCTGATACTAAAGATATGATTTCCAAATCTGGCTGCTTAAATGGCTGGTCTGGACTTGATCTCAGAAATTCGCTTACCACTGGACTGTTCCTTTGCACTTTTCCATTCAAAAATGGAGGAAAAGGAAGAAAGAGATTTTATTTAGAAATTTTAAATACTGATTGAAGGAAGAGGCTTTTAAAATACTTATTAGCTCATATAATTCCTTCCAAAGTCTCTTTAAATTGCCTTGACATAAAAAATGTAATTGATAGGAAGAAGGGAAGGTTGGCTTATTTAAAAAGCAACAACTGAAGTTAGCTTGCACTTAATTAGTAAATAGGTACTAAAGAGCAAATATTTACCAAGAAAAGTGCTACAGAATGGAAATAATTTACTCTTTTTTGCCTGGGTTCCTTGTTTGAGGATGTACAACTGAAGTCCTGTCTTGTGCAAGTGTACTATAATTTAACTCAGTTCCTTTTATAAAGTAAGTTTGAGATCAAGCAGTGCAGGTAAAATTGGCCTCCTGAGTTATCAAAGCAATTGTCTTTTCTAACCCCGAACCTGCGCGCATGAACACACAGGTCACATATAGAACTACAACACTTTCTTCTTTAAAGATGGAGATCATTTTGAAAGAGTTGCCTTGCTCAGTGTGGACTGTAGCCCCAGAATTTTGTTTTTGTTTCGTTGTTGTTGTTGTTAGGAGGAGCTAAACTGTATCCTGATCACCACACTAATAATTGGATCTGATTAACCTGTGTTAGAGTTTTAGCTCTGCCACTTGTTGGTTTCCTTCTTTTACTTGTGAAATGGGACTGCCTAATAGCAGTACACTCCTCATTAGAAGCAGGAAAAGTGTTATTCAGTGGAAAACTATGCACTGCCTAGAGCATGAAGGTTGAGAAACATTTTCTGTACAGGGCCAGACAGGAAATATTTTAGGCTCCATGACCTATATGTTCAGTGTTGTCCAACTTAACTCAAGGAAAATAGACACAGATAATTCATAAATGAACAGATTCCAATAAAATCTTTACAAACTCAGCATCAGTGTGGGACCCATCTCTCTGCATTATATAACTCTAGCTTTTCATTGCCGTTGACTATTATAAGTGGATTTGCAAATAAATGTGAGTAATAATGAAGACATGGGAATTGTGACCAGCTGACTTCCTTTTCCTACCATGTAAGAGCAGGCTATTTTTGCTTCTACTTTCCTATTTATCTCAACATTCCCAATCTATACATGTATCTGTTCCTTGAATTCTCCTTCTAACTGGCTATAACATTCACTCCTACGTGATTTAAAAATTTAACCATGTTAATAAGGTTGTAAAGACAACTCAGGAGTATCATGACCGATGTTAAGACTTATCATAATAGGAGACAGGGTTAGACTCAACGCCAAACTAATCAAAGACAGCTATGGACTTACAAGTGATGAGTAGAGTGACTGGAAAATTACTAAATTCTTACTAAATCTATTTATCTGGCTGTTCTGTTTATTGTCATTGTTGTTATTGATGATGATTATGATTTTTCCCCTAAAGGCAAGCAAGAATAATCAGATATCAAAGATGGGAGAATTCTAGATAAACTAACTAACCAAGATTCTTACTCAAGTTGGAATAGGCAGGCTGACAAGGCCCAAGAGTGAGGCTTAGTCACAAAGGATGCTCAAAGGGGCCTGTCTAAAGTTATCAGGCCAGAAAGCGTTGTCCATGTCTCATCTTCCTTCTGTCGAAGCATCCTAGCCTGTTTCTCACTTGCTTGCCTTTTGTTAAGCAGTGGACCCATCTGTTAACTAGATTAGTAGGGTGGCCAGTTGAGAAGTTGCCTACATGCTTGAACACAGAGAATTCTGAACAGCCCTCCCAGTAGCTGTTCCCAGTAGAAAGGTCACACACTGGCCAGCTTCAGCTTGCTAGGTTTCTTTGTATTCTAGATGAGGGACTGGGGAGATCAGCTACAGAGAATCTGAAGTCCCAGGAAGGATGCAAACAGATTTTGACTCTTAGTGCTGCCATTTGGGACACTGGAACAAAATCAGAAATATTAAACTGGAGACTTGCAACCAGATTATTAGAGGAAATTAGAAGAATTGAGAATTTGGTAAGGACTAATAAAATGCAAAGAATTTGCTACGGTTTTTCTTTGAAAAAATTTTCTATCATTACCTTCTTTGATTTTTGCTAACCAAATGAGGTTATTCTTGTTTCAAGTCCTTTACATTTGGACTTCTTGTTTATATAAGAGCAGCAGGAAAGAGAATAGATGCATGATCCTATGGAAGTCTTGTGTACTAGAAATTTTCAAAGAGTATCTCTGGTAATATTCCAAACGTCTTGTGAGGCTAGGAAGTCAAGCCAAGCATTCACCATCACACTTGACTGATACTGCCTTTAAATTTGAGCCAATTCCTCTTTTCTATGGTTCCTAAACTATACGAATTTTCCTGGGACACCCAGGATGAAATGGCCTCTCTTATGTGTAAGTCCAGGAAACTTGTGCTCAAGGTACTAGGCTGGCTTTTTCTAAAAGGCTTAGGAAGTATTAGTTCCATTAAGTCAGCCTTTGCCCTTTCAAACTGACTGGTCACATCTGATTTTATGCAATGTTCTCAAATGTGACATTCCACTAAAAGCCTTAACAGTATAACTAATTTTTCAATTGTGTTACGTTATGAGGACACTTCTTGTTGCATTCATGTAGATAATTGTATTGCTGTAGAAATGAGAATACTTAAGAATTTCCAGATTCTAGAACATCTAGGCAGAAAAGAAAGATGTCTAATTTTAATTTACAAAAGCATATTATACTATAATTTCAGTTTTAGGTATCTTAAGAAAAATGTAGGTGTTCGTTACAGTTAGAAAATAGGCCATTAACAAACCAGCAAAATTCTACATGAAGTACATAAAGAATATAAGCATTCATCATCAGTTCAGTTAGTCTCGTGTAGTTAATTCCTACACTACTTGATCTCAGGTTAGTTTTATGAACCAGTCAGCCTCTAGTAGTTCTGGGATGCCTTACTCTAGTGAATAGTCTCAACGTTATTTAAGGAATTACCCCAGAAGTCTGTACACTAATCCTGTCATACTTCATTACCATAGATCTCTGTTTTCAATCACTTTTTTTAAAAAGAGGAAGTACTTAAGCTTCTAGTTGGTTGCAAAGGCTTTAAGGATGAAAAAGAGTAAAACAAACGCTATGAGTGACAAATGAATTAAACTATCAGTGATTAAAGGTTTCCAAGGAGTTTATTTACCAAGCAAAGTTCATTCTGTGGTATCCATTTAAAAAATAAAAACCAGGTTGGGTGTAACTAACTCAGTGACGGGATACTTGCCTTGAGTTCTAACATTAACACTGAAAAAAAAAAACCACTAACAGATCTTATATGGATTGAGTCTATAACTCGGTTGGCATGCTGCTTCTCTGGCATACATAAAGCCCTGGATTACATCTTCAGCACCTCGTGAATTGAACACGGTAGTAATCTGTAATCTCGGCAGTGCAGGCAAAGTGATCAGGAGTTCAAGGTCAAGCTCCTCTACACTGTAAGTTACAGGCAAGCCTGGGACACAGCATCCTGATTCAAAGAAAAAGAATCAACTTAAGTAACTTTTAAAATTCAGGGGTAGAAATGATAGGAAAAAGACAAAAAAACAAAATCAAACAAAACCTTAGAGTTATAACTGATAACATTATACCAGGACAGACCAAAGATGGCCAGAATGTTGACAAATTTCTAGAAAGTTTATATACAACCTATGGAAGATTACGCATTTTTCTTAACTGATAATTATTTTCATTTAATTAAACATATCAAGTAACCCTAATTGTATCTTAAGTTTTTCACAAAGAAAAAAAATCTTTCACATGTGTATTAAGAACATTTCAAGCTTAGTTTGAGATCATGAAATTTTGTTTATAATTGGATTTGACAAAGAAAAAAAGTGGTAGAAATGCCATAAGGTTTAGAATATTTGAGTAAATAATACCCTAGGTCACTATAAAACGATATCTATTTAACACAAGCAACACTGACAATTTCAAAAATCACTGTGAAAAAAATCACTATATAAAGTAAAATGATTATGAAAAACCTAAAGTTTTAAACAGTGACATGACTCACATTTCTCTTATCTATAAACTGAAAAAAGTTTATCATAAGAATCAATATCTGTTCTTTTTCTCTACACACACACACACACACACACACACACACACACAGGTGTGCACACGAGTGTGAGCATGCACACACATGCAGGTGCACATGCACACACAGAGGTCTATTGGTGAGAAGTTTTCATCTCTTCATTGCTTTTGATAGCATTTCTCTTTTGTCACATTTTTATGTTTGTGGGCTGCTTTTTCTGAGTGGGACATTTAGTTGTTTTCCTTCAACATTTTGATCATATAATTTCACTTACTCTTGGTTCAAAGGATGACTGTTAGRAATTATGAAAGTTGTTCTAGTTTCATTCTGTTACTGTCACAAATACCATGGCCAAAAGTAACTTAGGGGGAAAAGGGTTAGCTTACATGTCAAGGTCATATTCCATCACTGAGGTAAGTCAGGGCAGTAATTCAAGCAGTAACTTGCAGCAGAAATGAAGAAACTCAGGCTCAACTTAGCTGTCTTTCTTAAACATTCCAGGATCCCTTGCCCAGGGAATGATGCTGCCCTGAGTGGGCTGGCTCCTCCTACATCAATTAACAGTTAAAACAGTTCCTCGCATACATGCCCTCAAGACAATCTGATCTAGGCAATTCATTAATCAAGTATTTCCTCTTAGAGATCTCTAGGGCACGTTGACAATTAAAGCTAATTAAGACAGTAGTTATATGGAGGGTCTTAGTGTTCTATCACTGTGAAGAGACACCCTGACCATGGCAACTCTTATTTTTAAAAGCATTAAAATTGCAGCTTTCTCACAGTTTCAAATGTTTAGTCCACTATGGTCATGGTAGGAAGCTTGGTGGCACACAGGCAGACATGGTGCTGGAGAAGCAGCTGAGAATTTGACATCCAGATCTGCAGGCAGCAGAAAGACATTGGGACTGGCTTGGGTTTTAGAACTTACAAAGCATACTCCCAGTGACATACTTTCTTGCCAACAAGGCCACACCTCCTAATCCCTCTCAAGTAGTGGCATTCCCTGATGACCAAGAATTCAAATCTATGAGCCTAATGGGGCCATTCTTATTCAAACCACTGCATGGAGAATCACTTCTAAATGACCTCCCTGCTCCCACCCCATTACTAGTTTAAAGGTTCACTCTTTGCCTTTGCCTTTTAACACTTTAGCCAGTATGTGCTATAGCATAGAACTTTTGAAGTTCAATATTGTTGATTGTTTGGGCTTCAAGAATTTAATGGTCCATGTCCCCAGATTTTAGATAGATTTTGTCCATTATTTTACAAAATATGTTTCCTAACCCTTTTTGTTTTCTTTTTACTTTCTCTTCTTTTCTTCATCTGCAAGTTCATAGGCTGGCAGATAATAATAATAATAATAATAATAATAATAATAATAATAATAATACCCTTGTCATATTCACCAAAGACACCTAAATTATGAACTTAAAAACATTTAAGTGAATTTTAGCATTTCGTGGACTTTTAGAAATATTTAATTTATATGAGCATTTATTTATACCAAACCAATTTTTTTTTGTTTTTTTCGAAACAGGGTTTCTCTGTGTAGCTCTGGCTGTCCTGGGAACTCACTCTGTAGACCAGGCTGGCCTCGAACTCAGAGATCCACCTGCCTCWGCCTCCCAAGTGCTGGGATTAAAGGCATGCGCCMCCMCGCCCGGCTTTTTTTTTTTTTTTTTTTTTTTTTTTTTGGCCAAACCAATTTAAATAAGAAAATCCTCGTGAAATTTTTGGCAATAATTTGAAAATGTCATCTGGAGATAGAATATGGTCATAGAAGCATAGTACATTTGCATACAAACAAAATATACAAACAAAAACAACATAGCTTCCTTGTAGGGGACTGTATACCTTCTGCTCTCAAATTTTTATCCCATGTCAGGTAAAATGTTCAAACTCAAAACTCACTGGTTTGAATAAAATAGTTGGCTCTTGTCTGCTCCACTTTATAGTCTTATCTGAATTTTATTTGTGGCAGATGGAAAATGTTAAAGTTATCTACTGAACATGAAGGCTAACGCTTTTAGCCAATATTTGCACAAAGAGATTTTTCAGATTTTCTTTTGTCCTGAAATGTAATATTGTAGAGGCTGTGAACTAAATTTTGAAGGACCTTTTGTAAATATCAAGCAGGTATCTAGCTGTTTCAGTATACTTTGGGTGGATAAAGGATCTAGTCTGTCTTCAATTAGTTTGTTTCCCTTTTTAGCCTCAAATAGTCTTTCCCTTGGGAGACTGTTCTGAGTCCTTTGAGAACACCAATTTCCTTATGGGGCAAGAGGCCTTAAGCTCAATGATAACAAGAAGTTGAGGGGCTGGAATGGGGAAGGAAATGTCTGGCAGAAGCTGAATAGAGACATAGAGGAGATAAGGATTGGAAAGGGGCCATATTAAAAGACTCAAGGGAACTGAATTAAAGGTCAAAGGTTTTAAGGTTCTAGAACAGGAGAGGCCTTTGAAGAGCTACTTTGAGGAAACACTATAGTGCCAAATTATTCCTAGTAGTATGCTAGCAAGCACATAGACTTAGTCCTATAGAAGTAGAGTGTATAGTCAGCAGTGATCTGGGAAGAGGTATTTCAGTCCATTCATAAGTTCCTATGGAAGTCTCAGGATTCGACAAAGACATCAAGAGGACACACACACACATACACATGTGCATATGCACATGAATACACATGTATGCATGTGCAGAACAAAAACTTCCAGACCAAGAATTAGGAAACACATCTGTACTTGAAACAAAGAGCTGGAAAGAGAAACTTGCAGTCTATGAGTCAGGGAATGAATCCTCACTAGAAACAAAAAGTCAGGGGAAACTTCCAGCTAAGAGGTATCTTTCAAATAAAGAAATCGGAGGTAGCCTTGTCATTCTATTTAGAATCTTAAAAATCAAAATTTGTCCTTGTCAAGCTTCAACACCCTGTCACACAGAGCAGTGGTTGAAGTGTCAGATTTGCCAATGGATTCTAATCAATCAGGAGTGAAGAAAAAGTCTTAAGGTGTTCACTCAAGGTCCTGATGTGTCTAGGGGTCTAATGATGAAAATAATCATGTCCAAACCAAGGCAACATAATTACACAAGAAAAATAATTCTGACAATTATTTAAACAGCAAGAAGATGTCTCCCAAGTGTCTTGTGGGAAGTGATACTACTATCATCACGGGGAAGAGAGATCAGACTCAATTATAAATCCAACAAGGACAGCTGAGGACTTGTAGCAATGAGCAGTGATTAGAAAATTACTCAGAGACATTGAGAGTTAATAGGACTTTGCCACACATAGGCCAGGACGGTCAGCTATTAGCAGTAGAGAATAAAGAATCTGATTATATATGGAGGGTGATCAGGTATGTGAGGAAGACTTCACTAAACTGACTTCACCAGATTCTTGCTAAAGTTTGGTTCAGTGGGTTGAAAACAAGGCTTATTCAAAAATAGGGCTCAGAAAAACCTGTCTAAAGCTTGGTCAAAGAAAGACTCTTTCAACATGCAGGTGTTCCTGTCGATATCTGTATGAATGTTGTGAACACTCAACTAACTTGTTGAGTTATTGCAGTTGCTATTGGTTTGCCCAAGTGAATCACTATCCCAACAGAAAATAAAAGATAGCCCCAAAGGTTCAAATGCAGAGGCTCTAGTTAAAGTGACTTTTGAACAGATTAAGGTACATTAAAGTACCAAGAGACTGTGATTGTTTCCATTGCAAACCTGGGCTGAACGAGATGGGGATGATGAAGACAGTGTGTGGGGCAGGGGACCGTGCCAGGAAACCTGGCAAGGTTGAGCTGGGTTGGAAGGCCCAGAACCCACAGATCTGCAATAGTGGATGGTAATATTGACGGCAGTGATGAAGGTAATGAGGACGTATTGGTGGCAGGGTCTGTTTCTAAGAAAAAGAGTTTCATGTGCTTATTCTACAGAGCTTCTCCTAGAATTCTTGTATGTTTTTATACCTTTAGAGACCTTCCTTATATTTTAAGCCCCCGCCCCTTTCCATACGACTGCTTTGGCTGGTTGCATGAGTAGCTGAAAAGGATTCTGATTCAAACTATGTGTAAAACTCAAGGATAAAGTACCAGCTTCAGAACCTTGCTATAGATCTGTTCTATTTACCCGAAAACTCCTCCTTCACCTCCTCCTCTGGTTAATTAATCCTCATCTTTAAGGCCTCAATGTAAAGTTTACTTTCTGGGTAGATAACTTCAATCAGGTCTCACCCTCRATATAAATTAGATATTCCCATTCTTCATTTCCCTATGTAATTTTTTCTTCAGAGGACTTACCTCAGTGTGTTTCAATTAAAATATATCCCAACCTATATAATGTTGGAGTACCTTTTTATAGATAATATGGTTCATGACCAGATCAACAGCATTTTTCACCAATACTACGGAGTGCAGCACAGTTGCTGATAAAAGGATTAATAAGTGTCTGTTGACTGAATGAACACATGAGTAAACTAGTTTAAATGAACTGAATGAAGTTGGTCATTTAATGTAGCAGCCTTATACTGGCATATAGAAGTAAAGGATCTTGCAATCCTAACAGTTCTTTTTAGTGGTTATAAGGACTTGGTTTCTATTGTGAATGAGAAAAGAATCTACTAATGAGTTTAAAGCAGCATTTATCTTACCTTGTATTCCACTTAGCACCCCTTCCATATCTAGTGGCTCATGGTAGACATTCAGTAATGTGTTAAGTAATGACTTCTAACTCCAGAGAACACATGGCTTTAGCACAAAATACAAGGCACGCTAATGGAATTATTAGAAAATTTCAGAGATGGGACAGAGTTCTAGATATGTGCTAGGTCTCTACTAAGTATTTGGTGAAGGTTGATAATTATTTTTACATCTTTTGAATCAGGCTACTGCCTTTTCTGCCTTTACTATTTCAGTTAGAAACAGTTTCAGGGCCACACTGATTTATATCTCTGGGAACCAAGTACGAAGTCAAAACATACTTTTCTGTTTCTCATGTTGCTTCAGCAATTGGCTTAATTTTTAATGTGGTGTATATCGCATGCCAGCCCTTGAGCTAATGCCTGGGAAAGCCCCCTGAAGTAGCTACCATATATGGGTTCCCATCGTCTAGCACAGCCAAGAATCATCTCCGAGGGTGTCTACCCATGGTTTCCTTGTCTATCTTGACTCTCCTTAGTGATGGGTCTGGAAGTGATGGTTATTACATTGGCTCTTATGAACAAAAATACTAGAGGTGATGCTTCAGGCTTATGGGAAAAGAAAATCAGAAGAGTACTTGGTTTTACATTCAGTTCATCGTCTGTGTGTCTGTGAACTCCTCGTTTTAGCCCTATGGGTTTCAGGTTTCTTCATTCATAATTAGAGTATAGAGAGTGGATAAGGAAATTCTTAAGAACCTTCAAGATCTTGCTACAATTCTCATCCCTCATCTAACACACACATAAAAAAGATTTTTGCCAATTGCAGTCATCCATCTTCTACCTTACAGAACATTGCTAAACCATGCATTTGCTAAATCTCTGGACCATTTCTAAATGTTTCACACATTTTTTCTGCCTGAAGCTTTTCTCTTGATATGAAATTCCAGACCATGATCAATTTAGTAACTGGAGTTTATTTTTAATTTTTTGGCGCTAGATTTCTGACATCTGGAACAACATCCTGTCAGAATCTAGAAAGTTCCTTCCCAGAGTGTCTTCAACAACAGCAAACAATTTACACCTACCCGGGACTCATCATGCCTAAGATGTCTTAGGGCATCTTTTTATAATTAGCAGAAAATGAAACCAGAAGTTCAGCCGGATGAAAACTGGGATTGGACACTAGTATTAAAATAGAAACATTAATGCATACCAAAATGCATTAATGGAAGTGCCAATTCATGTGACACAGTGTGTTTGGGAGGGCAAGGGGAGAATGCCAAGTGCTTAAATGTGCAGTTTTGTGAGACCGCACAAGTTCAAAAATACTATTAAGCATCTCCACGATGGTTAATATAGCAGATCCAGGTGAGAACAGAGACCATTCAAATATTCCTAGGACAGTTCCCTGAAACATGGTCAGCTTACACTAGTAACTTCCAAAAAGCCCCAAATAACCTAGTTTAAAATGGGGTACAGAGCTAAACAGAGAATTCTCAACTGAAGAAACTCAAATGGCCAAGAAACACCTAAAGCAATGTTCAGCATCCTTAGTCATCAGGGAAATGCAAATCAAAACAACCCTGAGATTCCACCTCACACCAGTTAGAATGGCTAAGATAAAAAACTCAGGTGACAGCAGTTGCTGGTGAGGATGCGGTACTGCTAGGAGAACACTTCATTATTGCTGGTGGGAGTGCAAACTTGGGAAAGAGGAACACTCCTCCATTGTTGGTGGGATTGCAAGCTGGTACAATCACGTTGGAAATGAATTTGGTATTTTCTCAGGAAACTGTGAATAGTTCGACCTCAAGACCCAGATTTACCACTCCTGGGCATATACCCAAAAAATGCCCTACACCAGGATCCTTGCTTAACTATATTCACAGCAGCCTTATTCATAATAGCCAGAAACTGGAAACAGTCTAGATGCCCCTCAACTGAAGAATGGATAAAGAAAATGTGGTACATCTACACAATGGAATACTAATCAGTTATTAAAAATCAAGACATCATAAATTTTGCAGGCAAATGGATGGAACTTGAGAATATCATTCTGCATGAGGTTACCTAGACCCAAAAGGACTTGCATGGTGTGTATTCAATTATACATGCATATTAGCCATAAAATACAGGATGCCCATGCTACACTCCACAGACCCAAAGAAGCTAAACAAGAAGGAAGTCCCAAGACAGGATGCTTGAATCTCACTTAGAAGGAGGAATAAAAATGGTTATAGGAGGCAGATGAAGGGAGGGAACTGGGTAAGAGAGGAACTGGGAGGGGAATGGGGATGGGCTCGAGATCAGGTATGGGAAAAAACAGGGAAGATGGCCAGGTGGCCATGAGAATGAATGGAAATCTATCTGCAGCAGCTGTGGGGAGGAAAGAGGCATTTTGAGAGCATCCCAGAGACCTGGGAAAGGGAGGCTCCCAAGATGGGGGTCACCTTAGCTAAGACTCACAGTAGTTGGGATATAGAATTTGAAGAGGCCACCTCCTACAGCCAGATAGGAACTTCAGGGAAGCAATAGGAACACCAACTCACCCACAAAACTTTTGACCCAAAATGTATTCTGTCCACAAGAAATGCAGGGACAGGAGATAGAGCAGGGATGGGGGGAGTAACCAAGCAATAACAAGCCCATCTAGAAACCCATCCTCTGGGCAAGCACCAATCCCAACACTATTAATGATACTCTGGTGTACTTGCAGACAGAAGCCTAGCATGGCTGTTCTGAGAGGCTCCACCTAGAAGCTGACTCAGATGCAGATACCCACAGCCAAACAGTAGATGGAGCTTGGGACTCCTATGTAAGAATCGGAAGAAAGATTGAGGGCCCTGAAGGGGATAGGAATTCCATAGGAACTGAGTCAACTACCCTGAACACTTAATGGCTCTGAACCACCAATCAAAGAGCATACACAGGCTGGACCTAGGCCTCCCCACACCTATGTAGCAGAAGCTCGGTCTTCATGTGGGTCCTGAACAACTGTAATGGAGGCTATCCCAAAAACTGTTGCCTGTTCGTGGGATATGTTCTACTAGCTGGACTGCCTTGTCTGGCCTCAGTAGGAGAGGATGCACCTAGCCTTGCAGAGTCTTGATGTGCCAGGGGGGCTCCACCTCTCAGAGATAGGGGGAAACATTATGAGAAGGGGTGATCAGGAAGTGGGGCAATGTTTGGGATGTAAAGAGAATTTTTTAAAAAGCCCCTAACATAGTACTGTTTGATATTGATGAGAAGCAAGTGAGAGTTACAGAGCAGTTGTGATGGAGTCATAAGTATCAGGACCACCTTGGGTAGTGGGGGAGTCACTCAAGTGAAAAAGTCCTAAATAGTCAAAGGGACAGTGAAACCATGGAGTCTAAGGGAGCATGAAGTTTCATCCCTTTCACGGGTCTTTTCTTAACAGATCCACTTAACATGTTACCCTATAAAGACAGAAATAAAGGTACAAACAGTGAAAGGAATTTTTCAGAAGGACCATTGTGCTTTCCTGGATTGAACTTCTCTAACAATGGACCCAACACCCACATTTAACAAGAGGTAATTTACGCAGGGTTTTATTCCCACCATAAATCTTATCATTCTCTACTCCTTAGATGTTGTCTGCTCTGCATTACACTTGCAGGCTCCCTTTCCCAGCAGCAGTGGTAATAAATAGCGCGCTCTCCTTGTAGGAGTTAAGGTTTCAAGGTGAAGCCTTTGGAAGCGATTCTTTTGTGATTTCATTTATGGCCATGCTGTATTTTATGGTACAGCTCACTAATGCTGTGGGTGGCTTCGTATGTGCCGTAGAGAAAAGGAAAGTGAGATGCACCCTCCCCTTCAAGTTTTACAATTCCTCCCTCCCTGTGGAATTTAGCAGTTAAAGCACCTTCTGGGTTTTTTTGTTTGTTTATTTTGTTTTGAAGCAGGACTTTAAGCTTTCCTGGTGTTCATGTTTGCTGTATCCCTGGCCATGACAAGAGATATCAGAGATGTCACTGGTTCCAGAAAGCATGTCCCAGTCCCTTCAGATCACTGTGAGTTACCTTCTCTACTCTAGAGAGGCCACTTCACTCACTAGTCAGTGAATGACCTGTATGTACGACACACATCTAGTTGTTGAAAGTGGTATCACCGCTTTCTTTGTCACTCTTTACACATAATCCAGTCCCACTGTAAACTGACTCAATGAATAACTGGCCACCTTCATATTAGGAGATCAATGTCATCTCCTAGGGGACAAACATTGCACCAGGATTGGTTCACATCCTCTAAGAGGGGGAAAAAACAAGAATCTTATAAGCAAGGAGGAAGAGTCTAGATCAGTTTTAAATTTCATAATAAAATCAAAACAGTGCTGTTAGTGCACGCAGACATTGGCCCCCAACTACCTCTGCCCAACATGTCCTAGAGTTGTTTTAATGATTCCATGAGATGGTGCCACTAAAAGTACCAAGCACCTCTTTGGAACCTGGAAAACATCAGTAGTTTTCCATGTATCTCTAAAGTACCTGGCAGACTCTCAGTTACCTACAGTGGCTTACTTTGAATATAAGAAGCCAGGGAAAAGGTGACCCCTCCTCTTCAGTGCTTTCTCTATATCTCCTCAGACAGCTACCATTGTCCTTCTCACACCCAAACACACTGCTCTCCACTTTTGAGCTAGAACCCAAGCTTCTACTAATTTGTGTCCTCTGCACCAATTGTATGACTAGCACTCAGCAAACAAAACAAAACAAATCAAAACAGAACAAAACAAAACCTTTCTTTCCTGTACAGGAAAAAAGGAGAAAACACAGAAATCCCACACTGTTGTTTCCTAGCTTGTGGTTAGTTTTCTTTCTTTTTTTTTTTTTTTTTTTT
>BDUI01002128.1:84815-94815 GCA_002335545.1 Apodemus speciosus | reverse complement strand
AAAATAAATAAATGAAACAGGTCTCCAGTGACAGTCCTTGGAATCTTAGCTCTAATGACCTTCCTCTGTGTTCACTTCCATTTAGATCTTGCCACGCCTTTTAAAATAGTGACTGTACTTATTCATCAATTCAATCACCATCCATTCAATAATAAAATCTATGTGGAGCACATCGTAAGTGCCAATACTTCAGGCAGAGTAGGGTAAAAGATAGGAATGGTCCCTGTTCTTCCACAAATTGCAGCTGAGCAAACAAGAGAGACATTAAATGTTTTGCAATTGATGATAAGGAAAAGTTATGATTGGGAGAGTACTGAGTGCTGTGGAAAGGATGGACATGTAATTCCCCACCCAAAAGTCAATGCTTTTGAGAGTTAAAAAATAATCTTAATAACTGTTGTAGAACAACAATACGTTCTACAAACAATCAGGTTTTCCATGGGACACCCCAGGAGGTATGGTCCCTCCAGCTTCAGCTCCTCAGCAAAGACTTAGTTCCTTCCCTCTTGGTCACTCTGCTCCTCCTGCCCATCCCTCTCCCCCTGCTTTTTCTCCTTTGTCTGGCAGCAGAATTAGGTCACATGAGTGATTGAGCCCATTGATGTCAGTACTTTAAATCCAGGCCTAGGCAAAGCTGCCAACAGTCATCTGTCATCATTTCCTCCTCCTTGGGGTTACCTTGAGGAGAACCTTACCATACTGAGGCTCTGAAACTTGAATCCTGCCTTTGATTCTAGCTCCCTTCCCATGTTTCAGGAATGTAGCTGGACCTTTGCCCAGGGCTGGTTTGTGATTCTATACTCTAGCAACATGAGGAGTAGGCTGGCTCTGGTGTTCTGGGTGCTCCCTCTTCAGGGATGAGGGGCTTCTAAAACCCAACCTCAACCTAGTACAGATGTCACCCGAGGGCCTCCCCAAAGCATAAATACTTGGTCAGTAACCTATCATTTGGTTCCACCTGTAACCATGCTAATGTCACAGATTTTTCTTTTTCATTATCACCTGTGAACCTGAAAAACTGCTTCCTTAATGACAGCCTTGAAGCACAGAGTAAATGCTGGTGAGGCTCCATCTCAAAGCCTCCAGGCAACTTCAGGATTCACCTGCAGTTAACACTGGTTAAATCCCAGTATACTGGCTGCTCTCACCTCCACCTAAGGCTTTCTTCTGCCTCTCCTGAAGCTTGCTCAAGCTACACAGGGCCCCTTAGCTACTGAGGGATAAAAGAAAAAAGATATGGTATCCGTGCTCCAAGTTGACATGGTTATGCATGCCTCCTGGTATTCAGACCCTTGAATGGGGCTAAATTTTACAACTTGTATGAGCTAGAAATAACAGTGGGTAACTTTTTGAAGGCTCTAACAGGAGGAGTATTATTGTTTTTACCTTGCTCTTTTCGGATACCTGCTCTTGGCTATTGTCATGTTGTAAGCACATGTAAGTGGTCTTAGAAGAGAGTTCTGTGGTTAGGAACCAAGGTCCCCTGGCATCAGGCTAGCACTGAACTGTCAGCCAAGCCAGTGTATCATTCAGGAAGTAGATCCTTGTGGCCAGTCAAATCTTCCAATGATGTAGCCCCACCCAAGATCAGTG
Organism: Apodemus speciosus; assembly: GCA_002335545.1. Taxonomy (NCBI): domain Eukaryota; kingdom Metazoa; phylum Chordata; class Mammalia; order Rodentia; family Muridae; genus Apodemus; species Apodemus speciosus. Next base: position 93,222 of record BDUI01002128.1, on the reverse strand, counting down.
CTGCAACTTGACACCTACATTATATGATTCTGCTTATATGAAATACCTTGAATAGGCAAACTTAGAGAGGTAAGAAATAGATTTATGATTGCCTTGAACTGATCATTGCAATAAGAACTGATTGAAATGGTGCAGAAAGGATCTTTGGATATCCTAAAACTGATTTGTAGTGAGGGTTGCACAATTTTATACAATTGCCAAGTAACGTTATATACACTGCAGATGACTTTTATAGTATATAGATTGCAGTATATCAATAATGCCTAATGAAGCAGTTTTAAAGAAAAAAGACTGATTTTCACAGCTAAAATACATGATAATGAAAGAAGTGGGATATAGAAAATGGTAAAGGGAAAGATTTCTGTTGCCAGGCACTTTTGATTAAAAAAAAAAAACAACAACAAAACAAAACAAAACAAAAAACAAAAAACCTAGATCTGCTATTCTCCTAAAACATAAGTCTCCATATTTGACAGCAGCCAAGAAGTAGTTAGGTATATATAACTATCAAATATGGCAAACTAATACTAAAATCAGATTCCCACGTATGTTTTATCTGACCAAAGGTGCCTAGCTCCCTTAACCATACTTCCCCTCCCTGGAAATGCCACCTCTGTGGTTTTATGAATCAATAGTCACATCTGATATATAATAACACTCTTAGAGAATTTGTCTTGAGAAAGTCATCACCAACAGCATGTCCTCATAGGGCACTAAAGTACAGTGGAGGAGGTTGTACTATATTAACATATAACCCCCATGCTGGTGAAAAGTAAAATAAGTATGATAAGGCAAATGTCATGATAAGAAGGAAAACATACCAATATTTATCCATCTCCCTGCATTTGGAGGGATGTAGGGATTCGTGCATATCTTCCGTCATACCTGATGCTGGGGCTGCCAAGGAACTGAGTGCTCTGGCATGTTCTAGGTACTGCCTTCCTTCCAAGTGACCAGGTTTCTGCCTGGCTGGGATTCCAGTTCAAGGGCTTGGAGCAAGAGAGGAATGGTGGAGGGAAGAGGAGACTAAATCCCTTACCTTCGTCTATGTTTTTATGTGCTTATGTTTATATTGGTTGGGGTTCCTACAGTGTGTTCACATAAAGAGATCACCTAAGAACACTGATTTCAGGGCGTATTGGGAATAATTTTTATGGATATGGATAAAGATGTGAGAGGCATATTTACATACGAACATATACCACGTGCTTGCACTAGCTGCTGAGTTCTATTAGCTTGGGCTACATAACAAACCAACCACTTCAAAACATAGCAACTTAAAGCAAAACTACCTTGTATTTAGATCATAGTCTGAAGTCTTTGCATGTAGTTCTTTTAGTGTGGGTTGAGATTTCTCATTTGTCTACAAGACAGAGCATGAGTTATCCAGATGATGGGAGACCAAGAAAGCCTCACTGATGTATCTAGCATTGTCAAGCTATCATCTAGGTTATTGGGTGGGTCGTTTGCTACCATCTAAAGAGCTAGTTTAGTCATTGTTCCAATGTCACAAAAGAGAAAACTCCAAATGCATAAGTACATTCGAAGCCTCTGCTTCCTTCATATTCATTAATATCTCTTCGACCAAAGCAGGTCACATGACCAGCCTAGACTCAAGAAGTGGAAAAACATCTGCTATGCCACTAGAAGCATAAGTGTGTGAGCTCTGTCATTCATAAAATCTCGCACACCTGTTTGTTTTTGTATTTTAATTTGAGATCTGCAGGTCCTCATGCTTTTCACTTGCCAGAGAATGTGTTTTGTTCAGCAGCTGTTCTCGCATCTAGAGAATATCATTTATTTTGAGATGAATAATTTTTCTCTGAGATTCATTAAACTCTAGCTCTTTCTCTTGAAGGGATTTTTTTTTTGCTCTAATCAGCTATGATTGCCATGGAGATAGTCCCAAAATCTGGTTACAAGCCAAATGTAGGATGCCATTTCAAGGGACCTGTTGACAGCATAAGCTTAGCTCGCAGACTGTGATAGGCCTGAAGTAAAGAAAATGGCAGTGCTAAGGTCATGAGAGAAGAGGGAGTAAAAGCAGAGTAGAGAAAGCACTCGGCTAATAGAATTGACATTAGTGTCATCATGGAGGAACACCCAAGCACTTGCCACTCAGCACCTCTGGAGGAATTTGTAGCCCAGAGACTTTAGCTTCATCTTAAAGATTATTCAGCTACATATGGATGAAGTTTGACTAATCACAGTGGAGGGAAGATACCCTGCATTCAATTACACACTGTCATAGGCAGTCAACACTACTGGGATCTGTGAAGGCAGAGAGGAGGGGAAAATTGTTGGATAATGGTGGTGAATGGGAAAGGGCACATCTGGTTTAAGAGAATTTTCCCTGGAAAGGACAGAGACTGGAGACTTTAATCTCAGCTCCCCACTGGGAGGTAAATAGATGGGGGAAGGAACAACAACCCTCAGCTTGCTCCCTTCTTGCCTACCCTGCTTCTGAAACACATTCAGCCCTTGACTATTATAATGACACCAGGCAAGAATTCAGAAATAGTAAATAATCTTCTTGCCCAAATCCAATCAAATCGCTGTGTGAGAATACACATACAAGTCAATGGAGAAGCAAACATCACTGACATCTGAAGAACATTGTGCATCCCCCACAGCATGAAGAGAGTGGCGATGCACAAGCAACCTTAGGTGATTTAAAGAATTGCTCATAAGGGCAAATACCATTACTTACTCACTGTGATCTCTTGGCATATTTGTTTTATTATCTTATTGGGTTCGTATATGTCTACCTCCCTTCCAACACTTATTCCACCCTAATCCTTTCCAACCCCCCAACACTAGGTAGGGGAGAAAGAGGGTTAGAGGGAAAAGGGCACAGATGTCTTTCAGCCAACAAAATRGATTACTTCTGCTGATTAGGTTTGTGCTGTTTCTTGGAGGAGTCTAACCTTTGTCATCAGAATATCTAACAGTCCAACAAACCAGTAATCCAGCAATGCAGCAATCCAGCAATAACAAATGCAAGGGCAGTGGGGTGGGAGGCCGGGAAACAACAGCCACTACAAGCCCTCTTGGGTATCTACCATTTATTCCCTCTCCAGGGTCCCCAGAATTAAACTATCTGCAGCTGGCAAAGATCACCCCCCACCCAAGCACAAGACAATGGCTGTGGGCAAAGTGAAGCATCCCCATATCCCACACCTTGGACTAAAACAAAAACATATTCATAATAACATAGCTGGGTTTTTTAAAGAAACCCAAACCGTCACTACAGTGACCCACTTTCCCTTTCTTCCTGGGAACACAACTCAACTACTCTTTCATAGTCTCCTTTGAGATGAGGCTTGGTCAGGTAGTTGCGTTCTAACCAAAGGAATGCAAAAGGAAATGGCTAGGCCACTACTAGAACCAACATTTGGGAGAATAGGCATGCTTCCTACATGGCACCATTCCTCTTCATACCATCTAGAACCCACAGCAGCCCACCTAGAGAAGGGCGGAGCCACACAGCAGAAGGACCTTGGGTTTATGATTAACTATGGAGCAAAGCTGCTTCTCCAGTCTGAACCACATCCCCGAAAACCAGATATCCTCATTTCATGGTGTACTGTACTGTTAGATGTCTTTATTACAGTAACTTGTTTTTGTCATTGTTGTCTACCTCTAATGTTTTCATTAATTCATTAATTCACTCATTCCTTCAACCTAAATGTTGCAGGGTTGCTTTGGGAGAGCCTCCTCTGGCCTTAAAATCAGTATAACCTATATGCTCAGTTCTGAAATTGCTGTGGCACGATGGGTAATTTTCCTGTAATTCCTTGGTGAGAGAACAGAATTGTTAACATGACACATGACTCAGTAATGCTGCTTCAAATGTATCTTGCCTCTCTCCAAAGTTTATTCCCTGTGGCGATTATCATCTTCATTTTACATTCCATTTTTCTTTTATGTTTTCTCCTCTCCTTTTCTCTCTGTCTCTGTGTGTCTCTGTCTCCCTCTCTATCCCTCTGTTTTTGTCTATCTGTCTGTCTCTCTCTGTCTCTCTGTCTGTCCCTCTCTGTCTGTCTGTCTCTCTCTCTCTCTCTCTCTCTCTCTCTCACACACACACACACACACACACACACACGCACACACACACACACACACACACACACACACATGTCCACACGTGTTATAATCCTGCAATTTCTTCCTTCCTTTACTGTTCTCCTTATTCAGGTCACCAAAACAAAACATCCTTAGCAGCCACCCTCATTAAGAAGCAGGAAAACTGTGAGATAGCAACCACTAACATTTTTGAAGCCAGGAGAAATGCAGATAATTTACTCTGAGTAACAATTTTTCATTTAATGTCTATTATGAACCCACAAGACAAACACAGAACATCTAAAGGAATCTTGAAAAAACAAAAAAAATGGAAATAAAATCATAAAATTATCTGCTTCAGAATTATTAAAAGAAAAACTAAGACTATACTCATTGCATTAGTCAGGGTTCTCTACAGTCACAGAACTTATGGAACGCCTCTATATATTAATGGAAACTATTGGACTTATAGTCTGCAGTCCAACTAACCCAAGAGTGAGCAGCTGTGAAGAGGAAGTCAAACAATCTAGTAGTTGCTCAGTCCTAAGAGGCTACTTGTTTCAGCAGGTCTTCTGTATAAACTGGAATACTGAAGAAGTAGGTTCCAGCAGATGTAGTGACAAGTGCAAGCAGGCCGAGAAGAAGGAAGCCTTCCTTCTTCCGTTATCCTTATGTATGCCTCCAGCAGAATGTATGGCTGGATTAAAGTTGTGTAGTATCTCATCTGGACCTAAGCTGYTCTTTAATTGAAATTTGTTTTGTCCCGGGCTGGCCTTGAACTCAGGGATCTGCTTGTCTCTCTTTCCTGGCATTAAAGGTGTGTTACCACCTTGCCTGAGCCTAAGTCATGGACACCCAACTTGGTGCATCAAGTTCTTCCCAGACCCTATTCCCACTCTCTGGTCTAAAACCTCCAGGAAAATAAATGAGGACCATCTATATACAATTCCTTCTGTAATTTTAATACCTTAGATTCAGCAGGGAGGCAGCCAGGCAGAGGGCTGGCTGGATAGAACAATCCAGAGGCAAAGCTTCCCAACTGTTCTGTGATCCTACAACTTCACTCCTAAGTATATACAGTATAGAAATGAAAACATATGTCCATAAGAAGATGTATACGTGAATGTTCACAGTGGCTTTCTCCAGAATAGACAAAAACAGGAAATGACGTAAATGCTTAACTTTATGACAACTTATAGAATGTGTTATAGCTAGATAATAGAACACAATACAACAGTAAAATGAAGTGAGCTGCTGACATACACAACATAATCTTGAAAACTCTTCTGTTGGGTGAAGAAGCAAGAGTACATGCTGTACGTTTTCATTCTCATGAAATTCTAAGGCTTCCAAGTCTGATGTATGATGACAGATATCATAGCAATGATTGCCACAGGGGAGGTGAGAGCTGACTTCAGAGGAGATCCAAGGAAATTTGTGTGTTATTTGTGAAAATTTTATTTTGCCACATGTAAACTGTATCTTCAATAAATACATACCCAAAATACAATAATTTGAAGAAATAAGCTACTGCTACTCTTATGAGAAAAATAAATACTCATTTCCTTGTCTCCTTTCTTGCTGTTTTTTTCTCTTGTCTCTCACCTCCATCTCATCCTTGACCTTCATTCCATCTCTGGTGACTACAGCAAAAGCATTCTTCTGTCCCCATCCACATTTTTTCTACTATATCTACAGATGCAAATGTCCTCTGACAAAGACTAAATGAGAGGTCTAGATTCTTCCCTGAGCTATGTGTCTCCCTCAGGGAGCAGACAGGAGAGACAAGAATTTTAAATGACGTTTTCTTGATGGCTAAGAGTGTTGAACATTTTTAAAGTGTTTCTCAGCCATTTGTATGTCATTGTTATTTTTTTTTAATCTATGCTTAGTTCTGTACCACATTTTCAATTGGGTTCCTTATGTTCTTGATGTTCAGGGTTTATTGGTTTTTTCTTTGTTTGTTTGGTTCTTTATATATTTCAGATCTGTCAGATGTAGAATTGGTAAAGAATTTTTTTCTATTCTGTAGGCTGCCTCTTTGCTCAAATGATGGTGTCCTTTGCCATAGAGAAGCTATTGAGTTCATGTGGTCCTGTTTATTAATTATTGATCTTAATACCTGTGCTATCAGGGTCCCATATATAAAGTTCTTTCCTGTGCCAATGAGTTCAAGATTATTCTTTATTATCTCATTTAACAGATACAGGGCGTCTGACTTCATGTTGATATCCTCGATTCATTTGGAGTTGAGTTTTGTGCAGAGTGATAAATATGGATCTGTTTACATTCCTCTAAAAGCAACCACTTAGTTTGAATGAACCATTTGTTAAAGATGTTGTCTTTTCTCCAATGTATATTTTTAGCTTCTTTGTCAAAAATCAGGTGTCCATGGGTGTGTGAACTTATGTCTGGGTTTTAATTGGATTACACTGATCAATATGTCTAGTTTTATGCCAATACCATGCAGGTTTTTTTTATTACTATAGCTCTGTAATACAATGTGAAATCTGGGATAGTGATATCTCTTTTATTATTCAGGATTGCTCTAGCCATCCTAGGTTGTTTGTTTATTCATTTGTGTTTATTTTTGGTTTTGGGGTGTGTGTGTGTGTGTGTGTGTGTGTGTGTGTGTGTGTTTCCATATGAAGTTGAAAATTGTTTTTCAGCTTCTGTGATGGACTGCACTGTAATTTTGATGGGGATTTCATTGACTGTAGATTAATTTTGATAGGATGGCCATTTTTACTATAATAATCCTCCTGAGTCAGTCACCAGCATGGGAGCTCTTTCCACCTTGTTTTTCATTTCCTTTCTTCAAGATCTTAAAGTATATATTGCACAAATATTTCACTTTCTTGGTTAGAATTAATCCATGGTATTTTTGAGGTTATTGTGAAAGGTAGTCTCCCTGGTGTCTTTCTCAGTATGTTTGTTATCCGTATGTAGAAAGATACTATTTTTGTGTGCTCGTGAGATTTCATCTTACCCCAGTCAGAGTGCCCAAGAGTAATAAAACAAATGACAGCAGATGCTGATGATGAGGGAGGGGTGGATGGGAACACTTATTCATTGCTAGTGGGAGTACAAAGTGGTACAGCTAGTATGGAAATCAGTGTGGAATTGTCTCAAGAAGCTGAATATTAATCTACCACAAGATCCATCTATACCACTCTTGGCCATATACTCAAAAGACTATATCTTACTAGAGAGATACTTGCTCATCCATGTTCATTGATGCTCTCTTCGTAATAGCCAGAAATTAGAAACAGACTAGATGTCTGCCAACTGATGAATGGATAAGGAAAATGTAATACATATTATTCAGCTGCTAAGAAAAATGAAATTTGTAGATAAATGGGTATAACTAGAAACAATCATTCTGAATGAAGTAACCAAGACCCAGAAAGATAACATTGTCTTATATGTAAATGTTAGCTTTTATGATTTTGATATCTGTGTTTCATTTGGAACATCCATAGAGGAGGATGGAGAATATTCCAAGAAAGGGGATATATAGAATATAGTATTATAAAAGTGGAACAGGGGATTAAAGGGGTGGAAGGGCAGAGTAGAGAATGGACTATGGAGAGGGATAACTAAGACTAGAGGCCTTTTGAAAAGCCATATGGAAAACTAGTAGAGAGGCTTCCTAAAATATATACAAGCATAAAAAGGAGTTTAAATGGAGTTGCCATAGAATGGGGAGACAATGCCCCAATTAGAAATCTTATGCTAACAAATAAAATTCTAAATACCAGAAATGGGTTATATATTTTTGAGTTGTTTACCAAGAGGTATTTATTGTTAAATGGGATGTCTTTCTCAAAACCCCTCAAGGCTCAGGGCTGTATGCGGAAAAGGAGGCAGAAAGGTTGTAGGAGCCAGAGGTGATGGATGACTCCAAGGAAACAGAGTCTTCCAGACATAGCAGGACTGACAAACATATAGACTCATGGAGACTGTGACAGCACACACAAGATCTGCACAGGTTCAAGGTAGATAAAATCTGAGCACTGACAGGGGAAATAGACACAAAGTCCTTCCTGTAGCCAAGAAGCTACTCACAATTGGCAGTTGCCAGATAATTTCTGGGTATATACCCAACACTCCAGAGAAGGCCCCGTGACTAGGTGTAGTTGGCCAATACAATATAGACTTCATGGTTTTTGTGCACTTTTCATTTTGGTAATTTTTTTGTCTTGTTAGGTTTTCTTTTTTAAATACAATTTGTTTTGATTTTCAACTTTTTTATTGGATATATTCTTTATTTACATTTCATTTCCCTTTTCCTGGTTCCCCACCCCCCAAAGGTCCCACATGCCCTTTTCCCTCCCCCTGT